>PHFE01000107.1:1097460-1130220 GCA_002796755.1 Paracorniculantispora psalliotae
GGGACCAAGCTCCGTCCATCTCATGCCAGGTTCTCCATTTTCTCAAATCATATACCAAGCTGCACCTTCAGTTATCAACACAGATTATAGGCCATCCATTCATTCATCATGGCGCCCTTTTGCGCGGACCCGCGGCAGATTGTCATTGCCCTCGACCCGCAACGGCGGATCGAGTTGTTCAAGCTCGTGGACATCATCTTCTCTATGACGGCGCAGCTCCAATCCAAGCCGGATGAGCTGGGTGCCGTGTCCATGGAATCGAGCATCTACGAAGAGAGCAGCTCGCCGCATCACGAAAAGACGACCGACTCACCGCCTCCTTATTCGATAAACGACCGTAGCAAGACTGAGACGTCTAGGGAATCCGTCACGCTGTTTGACGCCGACGACGCAAAGGCCGCCACCGCCGACGAAAGCGAAAAGAAGAAATTCAACCCGCCCAACCCGTTCAAGAATGTCAAGATTGGCGTGCCATGGAAGAACAGCAATACCAATGCACCGACCAAGACCACCAGGCGAGCCGAAGAGGTGCAGGCCGCTGCGCGTCAACATCTAGCGGAGTGGGAGCAAGAATTCGTGTCCAAGCTGGAAGAAATTGTGCTCGTCAAGGATACGGACAAGATTGTCACCGAACGCAAGACGCGGCGGCAGGCCGTAGAGATGAACGAGGAGAACGAGCGGGCAGAGAACCGCCGCTACGCCGACTCGGACGAGGCCCGGGACGAAAAGATGGCGTTTGCCGTCATGCAGACGCTGTACCCACCGGTACCGACACCGCTGACCGAGCTCTCCGTGCACGACCGCCGCGAGACCCTGAGCTGCGTGCTGCTGCTGCTACTCTCGACGGGAAAGTACTCGGCGCACTCGCGCGTGCTGATGCTGAGCCTCGCGTCGTCGCTCGACATCCCGCACACCTTCCTCAACAAGGAGGAGGGCGAGATTGCCCAATCGCTGATTGAGCAGTCTACGGCTGATAAGAGCAAGAAGGAATCCATGTCGGCGGATGCGGAGGCTGCTAAGCGCCAGCAGGAGAACAAGATGGGCCGCTTCTGGAAGGTCGGCCTGGCGTCTGTCGCAGGCGCAACCATTATCGGTGTCACGGGCGGCTTGGCGGCGCCGCTTGTGGCTGGAGCAGTGGGAAGCATCCTTGGCGGTGTTGGATTGGGCGGCGTCGCGAGCTTTTTGGGTGTCTTCTGGATGAACGGTGCTCTCGTTGGTGCCCTGTTTGGCGCCTACGGAGCCAAGATGACGGTGTGTTCCGACTAATACCAACTACAAGCTATCACAGACTAACGTGGAATTGTAGGGCTCCATGATGGACAAGTATGCAAAAGAGGTTGAGGACTTCAAATTCATTCCCCTCAACGAATTTTCTGATGGCAATCACGGCGCCCAAAGCCGGCGTCTGCGCGTGACGCTCGGCATCAACGGCTGGCTCAACTCGGAAGACGACATCACCAAGCCGTGGGCGGCGCTGCCTCCCGACTCGGAGATATTCGCCCTCCGCTACGAGATGAAGACGCTTCTCGCGCTCGGCACCGCGCTCGGGGACCTGGTCAAGTCGTACGCGTGGAAGGCGGTCAAGGTGGAAATCATCAAGCGCACCGTGCTGGCGACGCTGTGGGCGGCGCTGTGGCCGATCCAGGTGCTCGCGCTGGCCTCCAACGTCGACAACCCGTTCAACCACGCGTCGAACCGCTCCAAAAAGGCTGGCCGGCTGCTCGCCGACGCGCTCGTCAACAAGGTGCAGGGCGAGCGGCCCGTGACGCTCATCGGCTACTCTCAGGGCGCCATCGCCATCCACGCGTGTCTGCAGGCGCTCGCCGAGCGCCGCGCGTTCGGCCTCGTCGACACCGCCGTCATCATTGGCGCGCCCGCCCCTTCCGACCCGGCGCACTGGCGCACGCTCCGCACCGTGGTGTCGGGCCGCATCTTCAACGCGTATTCAGAAAACGACATGATCCTCGGCTACGTCTACCGCATGCACAGCCTGTCGCTCGGCGTTGCCGGCCTCCAACCCATCACCGGCGTCCACGGCGTCGAGAATTTGAACCTGAGCGATCGCGTCAGCGGCCACCTGCGCTACCCGTACATTATCGGCGGCATCCTGCGCGAGTGCGGCTTCGCGGGCGTCCGGGCGGACCAGGAGATTGAAAAGGATGACGTGATTATGCTGAAGGATGAGTATGCGGCGGGTCACGCGGTCGATGTGGACGGCACGGCGGTGGCGCCGGGCGAGGACGATGACAAGGCGCCGGGAGCGGGGGCGGATGGCGTGGAGAAGATGACGGCCAAAACGGAGGCATTGCATGTGGAGGAAAAGAAAAAGGTGGACGAGGACGTGCCGCCGCCGATGCCGAGTCGGCCGTCGGCGGGAGCGGCACAGCCGCAGATGCAGAGGAAGCCAGTCCCTGCGCCGGCCGTGGAGGAGGATGATTTCAAGCCCATTTCCATGCTAGATAATGACGAGAAGTAAATAATTAGGGACAAAAAACCCATACCAGCAACTGCATATCCAAAGATTTCGTTCCTATTATAGAGGTCGATTATGCAAAACCCATTTCCAAATAATCCTGCCATCCAGTATACAGAAACGACACAATACCGTCATAATATAGTAAAGAGGATGCTTAAAAAAGAAAACGAGTAACTTGGCTTGATATATATAAGATGGAAACACGAAGTTCAACTATAAAAAAGCCTGCGTATCTGCAAACCCCATCATGAAAATACGCTCTGAATTTTAAAAAAAAAAAAGAAAAACAAAATAGAATTAGACAAGGTCTTGTCGGCGTAGAGAAGTTGTTTGTTGAACCAAAAAAGTAACAAAAAAAACCGCAGCTAAAAAAAGATTGACGAAGAAACACAAAAACGTTGGACACGCGATAACGCAGCTTCCCTGATTAGAATAAGTTTTTTCCCCGCAGCAGAGAAGAGTTTCCTTTCTCTGATGAGGATGTTTTTTCTCAAACGCGGCGTGCAGTTCGGTAGCTGCTGCTGCGACTGCTCGTTTGTTCCTCACATCGCCACCTCTGTATGGTATCATGTAAAATATCCGCACGCAAAAAAATCAATAAAAAAAGCAGATGTGAATCCTTTTCGACGTAAAAGAAAATAAAAAAGACAAAGCAGGGTGTCTTTGTAGGGTATTGTTTCGAAAAAATTATATCAAGAAAAAAGCACAATTTTCAACAAAAATGGCAGCTTTTATTAGGCAGGCGTCTGCTTAAGAGGGACGTTGGTGCCCTCCATATTGCCAGTCAGCTCGGCGACACGGGCCTTGATGCGAGCAACGCGCGACTCAATGGCTGTGATACATGATTAGCAGAGTGGTTTAGTCGGGGCTCCGGGTTGATACGTACTCTCTTCGCCGCTCGTGTCCTCGTCGCCTTCGGTGGCGCTCTTGCTGGTGGGCATGCTGCGGTCACGCTCGTCCGTCTGGCGCTGAGCGGCGCGGTTGGCGGCGTTCTTGCGGATCTGCGCCCAGCGGTCCTGCACGCCGGGGCTGGCGGTGCGCGTGAGGCCTTCGGTATCCTTTTCGCCGACCTCCTGGGTACGGCGGGCGACGGGAGCGTTAGGAGCAAGATCCTCGTCGTCGTCGTCGTCGGGGACAAAGGCAGGTTGGTCAGTCAGAGGGCCTTGGTCGAAACGAGAAAAGTCGTCGGCGCTCTCGGCCTTCTCCTCCGAGGTTGGGATGTTGCTAACGTCGCCGGAAGACTGCAGGTCGTCCATGTCCAGAGTAGGCTCAGCGACAGCCTCCGGCTCAGACTCGTGCTCGACGGGCTGAGCAGCAGCAGCCGCGGGAGCCTTGCTCTTGGTGGCAGCGGCGGCGGCGGCCACGGCAGCCGGGTTGGGCTTGGCGGGAGCAGCATCCTGTTGGAGCATGCTGTTCAGCTGCGTAGCCGAGTTCTCAGGAAGCTTCGAAGAGCGGTTCTTGCGGAACAGCTTGCGAAGTCCACCCTTCTCCTTGGGCTCCTTGGCAGGGACCTTCTCAGCCTCGACAGGCTGGGCCATGGCGGCAGCAGGTACTGCGGAGACGGGTGCGGCCACAGGCTGTTCATCCTTGGGAGGAGGAGGAGGAACAGAATCGGTCTCAGGTGCAACCTTTTCATTAGCTGTCTCTCCGGGAGCAGCAGCCTCAGCCTCGGGCTCGGTCGATGTTTCAGCCTGGGGCGCCTCAGCCTTGACCTCCGCAGCCTGTGGGACCTCAACCTTCTCAACAGGAGCAGGAGCGGCGACTTGGGCTTCAATAGGAGCCTCCGGAACGGGCTTTCTCGTAGCTGCCTTGGCGCTGCCGTTGGCACTACCATTGGCACTACCATTGGCATGTCCATTGGCATGTCCATTGGCGTGTCCGTTGGCACTGCTGTTGGGTGCCTTGGCGCTGGCATTGGTGCCGTCGGCTTTGTGAGACGGCTCTACCGGAGCGGGTGAGATGGAAACACCGCGGCCAGCATTGTCGTTGGCAAGGTAAGCGTCCTTAACGACACCCTTGTCATACTTCTTGGCCCATTTCATAGCCGAAGTGGCCTCGCCAGCAATGACAGGCTGAAGGTCAAAGACGCTGTTGGTCTTGTCACTCATGACTTCATCGTCCGTGCGACCGCGACGGGTAGCGACGGGCTGATTCTCAGATTCCTGAATAGCACGCAGCTGCGCAGCCTTGGCGGCAATCTTGGCCTGGGTATCGGGGCCGATGCTTGTTGTGCTGCCACCGCCGGGGGCCTGCTCTCCTCTACGCAGAGTGTACTTGTTGACAGACTTGCGACGCGACACTGTGCGGCTGCGCTTGGTCCAGCTGAAGAATCCCTTCTTCTCAGCAATGTAGGCGCCTTCCTGCGGGTCGGGGGCAGCTCCGGCAATCATTTCCTCCATAACCAGCCATGCTCCATCGGGAACGGTGGTTTCGAGAACGGCGCAGCGGCCGAAAGCCGACTTGCGCTCGCTTGTCTCTTCGGGGGCGAGACTGCTCATCCAGACCCACCAGAAGGCATCATCCAGGTCAAAGGGGGTGATGCTGGCTAGCTCACCGGGCTCCAGATCCCTGTCGGATTCCAGACGGGGCTGATGGGACTGGGAGCTGTGCTGGCGCTGAACGTCGATGGGAGGAAGTACCTGGTCCGGAGGAACAAGGGTGTTGGTCTTGGAAGAGTCGTCGACAAAGCCGGAGTTGAGGAAGTCGGCCCAGGAAGGCGTAGTAGGGCGAGCGTCGTGGGCGGCAGAGGCGGGGACGTTCAACATACTCCTGCTAGGACCAAAGGTCTGCGGGGGACGCTTGACAGGGACAGCGCTCTCTTCATAATCATCCTCCTCGGTCAAGGCGCTGGCGAAGCCAATGTCCTCGAAGCGCGACCAAGAGGCATCGCGAAGGCTGGTGGAGTGCTTTGCGCTTGAGGCCTGGGACTGGTTGGCGGCCGAAATGGCCTTGAGTACTCGTCGACATTCCTCGCTCAGAGCCTCGGTGGCGTCTTCAAAGTCGGAAAGCTTGCGGAGAGCGACGTCGGAATCGCGGTACTCGAACTTGCTGGCGCGGCGGAGGAGCGCAAACGGGGTGGGCGAGACGGAATCGACAATCATGACGAGCTTGTTGGTGCGGGAAACAAGCATGTCGGCGGCGTTGGGAGGATACTCGGTTTCGTTCAGCAGCTTCTGGAGAGATCTGGGAAGCATGGTGATGCCAGTCAGTTCCTGCTCGGGGGAGAGCGATCGCAGATAGGCAAAAAAGAGATGGGTGGTGGCGTCGGCAGCCCTATTCATCAGTCAATAAAAAAAGAAGCAGTCTCGAAATGCAGAGTAACTCACTTTTTCCAGGCCTTGTAGCCTCCGTCGAATCCATCGCCCGTATCCTTTTGCTCAAACGCCCACCATGCGGCCATGCGGGAGAGTTTGACTCCACTGAGTCCGTTTGTCTTGCCATGGGCGGCAATGGCAGCGACGAGCTCGAAGAAGCTAAAAATAATGTTTTGTCTGGCGTCACTCTCAACACTAATGGGAATGAACGTCTTGAAGGAGTCTCTGGCAAGCTTGGAATCTGGGGCGGGAGGGCATTAGTGCTGCATGCGAGATGGAACCTTGGGCGTAGCGCTTACCGAGTTCGCCAATCTTGAATAGCTCGTATGCGTCCCAGGAGACGACGCCACCCTGGAGACGACTCCAGCACCATTTCAGCACGGAAGCGAGGACCTAGGAATATTAGAGGATAGTCTGATATTTTATTCTTTTTGACCAAATCATACCATGGGTTCTGCGATTCGAACCTCCTGCAGGAGCCTCTCTCCTCGCAGGGGCGGATCGAGGCCATCTTTGCCGAAAAAGTTTCGAAGAAAAGTTCGGACGCCGCTAGGGTTCGAGGTCGGTCGGAAGGGGAGGAGCAGAAAGGGATGATCGAGGCCTGAAAAGACGTTGTCAGTCACTGGGCGACGACGAGCGGCAGGGCTACAGCGGTAACACGGGGTTTGGTGGCAGTGCAGCGTTTGACATACCTCGCGACTTGATTTCCTGGGTACAGGATCGGATCAGCTCGTCGATTTCTTCGGGCTCGACCGAGCTGCGGGTGTAGGCGTCATCCCACCGGGGCTTGGGGGGTAGGGAGTCGGTCAGATCGTTGCCGGCATTCTTCTTCTTTTGGCGGGCATCTCGCGCCTTGTTGATGCGGGAGAATATTCCCGGCATCGTGAGGCAGCACAGCAAGGATCGCTGGGGAGGGTCGGAGGAATCCAGGGCGGAGGAGCGCAGAATCTAGCAGCGCATGCAGGGTCAAGGTGGAAGACGAGGCCCAAGCCAATGAGGGAGTGGAGGCGAAAGAGAGCAAGCAGGGCAGAAAGGAGAGAATGAATTGAGACTGCTTTTCCGCTGCAATGACGAGAGGATGGGCAGAAGAAAAGAAAGGATGATGATGGCGAGAAGAGAAGGAGAAGAATGTTTTGGGCGGCACGAGGTGTGTGTTGGAAAGTAAAGTTGGACTGTGAGGTTGACGTCTCAGACCAGGAGAGGCGCTGTCTGTTGCAGACGTGTAAGTGGTTGGAGACGGGCAGCGTATTTTGGGGGCCCAGAAATGGAAGGCGACTGCAGGTGGACGGCAGGACAAGATACCAAAGCTGCGGGATACACCAAAACCGAGCAGGGTTTGTCTTAGCAATGGCAATGCATAAAAGAAAGATACGAGAGAGTGTGAGCGAGTGCGTCCAAGGAGAGGAGGAACCTAGACTGGGCAAAGGAAAAGAAAGGCAGCAGAGAGGAGCGAAAAAGCAAAATGCGGGCGCTGGCGAGTGGGAAAAAGGAGAGAGAGCCGTGGTGACGAGGGCAATGCGACGACAAGGTACGACTATGGAGTATGGCAGGTCGGTAGAGGAGCTAGGTACATGAGATTGGGGGACACAGATGCTCCATAGCAAGACACACGGATTGGAAAGTGGGCGCGACGAGAGTTGGCGCCAAAAGGCACTTTGGATGTTCAAGATGCTGGTCAGTGGTTAGTTAGTCTCAAGGTGTTGTTGAGGCTTGCCCGCATCACACACAGACAACTCAGGGGTCCCGGCGGTGCTGGGCTGGGCTGGGGCCCTGGGGTGAAAAAGAGGCGTGGGAGAAGTCTCCACAATGGGAGGGAGGGGCGGACTCAGGAGGGCCTAGTGTTAAGATTGGGATAATGAGTGGATATTGTCTTTTTTGAGAGCATATTTCAAAACCAGCACATCACCTCAGAAGTGAGCTGCGTGGTGACGAGATGGAGGCATTGGTGGTAGTGGTGTGGCTGCAAATTAGCATGGGCAGGCATTGGCAGGTAGTGGATCCGCCCCAACTCGTCGAATCATGACCCGTCGAGCCGTCCTCGCTACTTTACCTTTTGCTCTGCACTATTTCTGCTGGTACCTGGCTTGCGGCACCAGCTGCATTGTCCCAGAAGAGAAAGGGGAAAAAAGGGCTGCAGCTTTGAAATGGCCCGCACAGCTACCGGCCAACCAAGTACACCAAGCCAGCAGAGAATGGCCTGGCTCCACCAAAGAAGTGCTTCGTCGGTGGAGCCAGCCGTAGCGGGCCTCCTCCTTGTTCCCCATTACTGGTCGTCTCCAACAGCTTGGGTGCCAGATTGGCTGTGCAGCGAGCCTGTCGGCAGTCTCTTCCATTTCCCCTCCATGCATTCAATATGCACTGCTGCGCTGTCCGGATACATTGCAACGATACAACGATGCCCAACATTAGGTCCTTGTCGTCCCATTCGTTCCTCCACCCATCATCCATCATTCATGCGCCGCGGGCACCTCATTTTCTGCACCGGCACAAACCCACAATGCAATCGTCTGAGCTCCCCCTCGCCGCCCTGCCCGACTTTACATCCACGCCACTAATCCATCACGGATCTATTCAGGGTTTATCCGCATGCGTCGTCCATTGTTCACCATCAATTCGATGTCCCGTATAACCCACAGCTCAAACGCAAAAGACTAATCCGCGCCATTGTTTCCGCAGCTGGAACAATAGCACCAGCCAGAGACATGCACCATTGTAAACGCGCACGCACACAACGGCCACTCGCTGCACACCATTCATCTCGCTACTCAGTCTACCCCTGACATCTTGGACGTGGATGAATGGAGACGAGCATCTATTAATCTGAGCACGACGCACTCCGCCATCACCCTCGTACCAGCGCTTCTGCTTCATCACAGCAACACCGCCCGCTCATGCAACAGTCTACCAGTATCAACTTTCAGCACAGCCATCAGCACCCGTCACCGGTTCCAGCTTGGCCTGAATATAAAAATCAAATAAAAATCGTCGTGACACGGACGCACACAACGTCCACTGCCTTGCCCGTCTTGGGTAGAGCCTGGGCTTGCCCTTTCGACGCTATTTGCCGCCATGACACCCTAATCAACGGTCGCCCGTCGTCAGCCCCCATTCTGCTAATAATGAACAGCTCCGTCCACATTCTCAAGTCTTGTGCTCGCCCCGTCCGACGTCCTGCCGTCCGACGTCCTGCCGTCCGAACAGACATTTATATATGCTAATATCATCGACTCACAACCATCTCACAGCCATTTCACATCCATCTTGCAGACCACTCACCACGTTCAGTGCAGCCGCCCATGTTGTCTCACACACCCACACCCACGAGCCACCTGTTGCCGGTGCACTGACATCATGGCCAAAAGAAAAGCAAAAAGGAAAGAAAAACAACGGCACCAAAAGAAAAGAAAGACGCGCAGCTACAAACAACCCCGGCTCCTGTTCCATTCTGCGTTGTCACGCATCTCGACCAGGGGGCCTGTCCAAACAAGCCATATCGTCAGCTCCCCCGACGGATCCCCAGACGGAGAAAAAAAAGAGGCACACGGTGGCAAAGCATAATTGGCTGTGAGAGCGCCTCCCGCTTTGAACACTGAACACGAACCTCGCATCCTGCATGTAGCACTGTCAATCTGCCATTCACCTGCCAGCCAAAAGGCCAGGGAGGCGGCCCCGGCCCCGGCTCCATCTTGCACGGCATGGCTGGCTAGCGTGCGAAGCTGGCTGCAGACACCAGACACCAGACA
Source organism: Paracorniculantispora psalliotae (assembly GCA_002796755.1). Lineage (NCBI taxonomy): Eukaryota > Fungi > Ascomycota > Sordariomycetes > Hypocreales > Cordycipitaceae > Paracorniculantispora > Paracorniculantispora psalliotae. The sequence goes on from PHFE01000107.1 coordinate 1,106,994, forward strand.
TCAGCCAATTTGCCAAGTTTTACCTTGTGGCGCAAATCAGACCTCGATTTACCTTGACTGTCCGTCAGAAGTCTAATGTCTGGGTCAAGGCCGTCTACGTGCCACAACGCCGTCATTGTGCATAAAGATGAGCAGATGGGAATCAAACGTAAATATACACGACTCTTTCGAGCCTTTTGTTCATTTATTCAAACCAACAATGCACGAACAAAACAAAAAATCATGCCAACAATGCAACAGTCATGACATCAGCCCTGTCATATCCATCATGGCATGAGCTCTACATAACAACCATGGCAAGGGCTCTGTAATATCGAAATCAGGGCATCAGCCCTCTGATATCCTCATGGCTTGGCAGCCGCCTGCTCCTCGGCCGCCTTGATGGCTTCCTCCAGAGCCGCCTCGTCATCTGATCCAATCTCGCCATCTACATCCAGATTCTCTTTACCCGTCGCCTTCTTCTCCGCCACCACCGCCGGCACCGCATCCTCCCCCGCCGTCGCCGCCGCCTTCTTCCTCTCCGCCGCCTTGGCCTTGGTCAGCGTCGTGTTGCCCTCGACCAGCGCCCAGTCCACCTCGCCGTCCTCGCCGTACCGCTGCACCAGCCAGTCGTTGGCCTTGCGGAAGTGGTGGCAGTCGAAGAAGCCGCGCGACGCGCTCAGCGGGCTCGGGTGCACGCTCTGCAGCACCAGGTGCCGGTTCCGGTCCACCTTTTGCACGCGCTTGCCCGCCGGCGTGCCCCAGGCCAGGAACACGACGCCGCGTGTGCGCTTGGCCGCGATGAGGTCGATGATCTTTTGCGTGAGCCGCTCCCACCCGCGGTTCGAGTGCGAGTTGGCCTCGTGCGCGCGCACCGTCAGGCACGTGTTGAGCATGAGCACGCCGCGGTCGGCCCACGGCGTCAGGAGACCGCCCTTGTTGGGCGGCGGCACAAAGGTGGCGTAGTCCTTCTTCAGCGCCGTGTACATGTTGCGCAGAGAGGGGGGCGCCGGCGTCGGCGGCCGCACAGAAAACGCCATGCCGTGCGCCTGGTTCACGTTGTGGTACGGGTCCTGGCCGACGATGACGATCTTGACTTCGTTGAAAGGGGTATGCCGAGACCTAGGTGGACTGTATTAGATAAAAAGCCACCACTAGCAGTGATATTAAAGCACAGAACTCACCATGAGTAGACGTCCTCCGGCGGCGGGAACCACTTCTTGCCCGCCGCCGTCTCCCTGTCCAGGTACTTTTTCAAATCGAGAAACTCCTTTGTCGTAATGTCGTCCTTGAGCAGACCCAGCCAGCTGTCGTGCATCGTCTCAATTTCCAGCTTCAGCAGCGTCTTTTGCTCCGGCGTCAACCCGGCCAGCCACTTCTCCTTGTCAAACTTCGTGGGTGTCGCGGCCGTCGTAGTGGCCGCACCAGCTGTCGTGCTCCCGGCCGCCTGGGCCGGCTTAGGCGCGGCGCCGAAAAACGAGGCAATGTTGCCGTTGGCCTTTGTCTTCTTGCCCTCTGGTTCGGGACCGGGCCCGCTGGCCTTGCGCTTGAGGCTCGACATGATGATTTGTGGTCCAAGGAGGCGGCGGCGTGCTGCCTGTAGAGTCGATGCTCGAAGAAGTGAAAACGCCGTGGCTGCGAGTTTGTGTAAGGATAAGGTTTTGGATGTTTTTTGCAAAGTGATGAATGAAAGAGATGTAGACTTGTTGCCTGGAAAGTCGCTATGCAAATCGGGAATTGGTCAAAAGAGGAAGAGTGCAAGGCGGACTCCCAAGACCTAGACGGGAGAGCTTGGCGCAAAGACCCTGCAAACGAGCTGCCCAGAACGCGGTCCGCAGGCGATCCGACGCGAGCCCTGGCTTCCTCATTTACGCGTGCTGGAGCAGCCACCACGGCCGCTGTGGGGTGCGCCCAGCAGGCTCAGCGATACCCTGACCATTGGGTCGTCGGTGTCGGATGGTTCGGTTTAGAACAAAAATCATTTTTGTCGACTCCTGATTCGTCCTCATATATCACCCCTTTCCTTTTAGATGCCGCTCAAAGCAAATCCATTAACATGTACAGTAGTACAGCTGATTCAGATCGGAGCTTTCAGCGCGTCCCCACCAACGTCCACCACGGCTGCTTAGTCACCCCTGTAGACGGCCAGCATCTACGTAGCTGCTTCTGGCAAGTGGACAGCTTGTAACAATGGTCAGTGTCATATGCCGTCTTGCGCCGTCAATTATTCCACCATCCACCTTGTATCGATATTTGGGCACTCTGTGCGGAATCGCCATGCGCTTTGACATTCACGCTACTTGTGTTTTATAAAATAGCCGAGTATGAAAAGCTCGGCTGTGTGCTTGCTCCGTAAGTCGAGCTGCCGCCCCCCATCCGCTCCGAGGTTACGTTGACTGACAGCCTGCAGTGCTTTGCCAGGTAGCGATTGGCGCGACCGATCATGCGCAGAAACCGTTAAAGGGCAAAGGAACTGCCGCGAAAGTGGGAGATGCTAGCCAACCGACAACCGATCTGGCTGCTGGCGCTGAGCCGCCGATCGTTCAACAACAAGGTAGGAGGATGCTCCGGCTGTCTCTGTGCACGACATGCTAATCCTGTGTAGGGGCCGATCATGTCGAAGCCGCGCTCTTAGAGCTTCGGAAAATACCGCTTGCGACCCGAAAGAAACATAAAATGGCCTCAGGCCTGCTCAGCTTCACCGCGCGATACCTCTTCAAACTCCTGCCGAGCATGCCGACCACCGGTCCGTCACAGAAGCAGGCTTCGACTGTGAGCGGACCTGTCGCGGCTGCCAAGGGTTACCTGGAGACAGCCGCCGCGCAGAAAAACTCGGATGCCCTGTTTCTGCTCGCCGAGCTCAACTTCTTCGGCTACCACAACTACCCGCGCGATCTCAAGGTCGCCTTTGACTACTACCAGCAGCTGGCCGCACACGACGGAAACACGACGGCGCAATACATGCTGGGAGTATACTACTCTTCGGGTATCGGAGGCGTCGTGCCCCAGGATCAGGCCAAGGCGCTTCTGTATTATACACTCGCAGCCAAGCGAGGAGATCCCAAGGCGCTCATGGCCGTTGGTTACCGCCATCACAGCGGTGTGGGTACAGTCAAGAGCTGCGAAACCGCGCTCGCATATTATAAAGAAGTGGCCGACCAAGCCCTTGAGTGGTACAGGGACGCTCCTCCGGGAGGTCAGTCTTGGATCCAGGAAGCCTGGCGCATCTCGGATGAGGACGGTGGCATCTACGGCGAAGGGGCTAGTGCCTCAAGCGCGGGATTGAATGCACTGCGCCGAAATCTGCATTCTAATGAAAATGCGGATATTAGCGACGTTATCGAGTACCTGGACCTCATGTCGCAAAAGAGCGATTTCAAAGCCTCTTTCAACCTCGGCCGCCTCTACTACGAAGGACAGCGCGGTTTGGAGAAGGATTTCGACAGTGCTCTCAAGTACTTTTTCCTGGCTGCCTCAAGATACTGGAAGCGTGATGGACGTGCTGCCGAGGCCAAAGGAAACGGCGCCGATAAGACTGCCGCTGAGGCTGCCGGCTACATTGGCAGAATGTACCTTCGTGGAGACGGCGTCACGCAGAACTTTGACAAGGCCAAGGCGTGGTTCGAGCGCGGCAAGGCTCACGGCGATCCGCAATCGCAGTGGGGACTCGGCATCATGCTGCTCAACGGTTTCGGCGTAAGACGAAACGTCAAGCTCGCTACAGAGCTGCTGCGAACATCAGCCGACCAAGACTACGCGCCGGCCCAGGTCCAGATGGGCCGTCTTTTCCTTGACCAAGGCAACCCGGAAGATGTCAAGACGGCCAACTATCACTTTGAGCTGGCGGCCAGATACGGAAACCTGGAAGCCTGGTATTATCTGGCAGAGATGACGAACCATGGTGTTGGCCGCGAGCGACAGTGCCAGCATGCTCTGGGCTATTACAAGACTGTCGCTGAGCGCGCCGAGCCTCTGGTTTCGCTCTGGTCGCAAGCGAACCTGGCGTATGAGCTTGGAAACCATGATCTGGCATTCCTGCAGTATCTCATGGCTGCTGAGCAAGGCTATGAAAAGGCGCAGACCAATGTGGCTTACATGCTCGACGCCAAATTTGGCAAGCTGTCCCTGGTCGAGATGATCATTGGCCGCCACGAGAACAAAGTTAGCCCCATTGCCAATGCCAACCTCGCCCTCATCGAGTGGACTCGATCGTCCCGACAGTCCAACGTGGATGCGCTGGTTAAGATGGGCGACTACTACTTTTACGGCATCGGCGTCGAAAAGGACCTGGCCAAGGCGGTGCAGTGCTACACCGGCGCATCTGACTACCAACAAAGCGCGCAAGCGCTGTTCAATTTAGGCTGGATGCACGAGAATGGCGTCGGCCTCACGCAGGATTTCCATCTGGCCAAGCGATACTACGACCATGCTCTGGTGATCAATACTGAAGCCTACCTCCCCGTGACGTTGAGTCTGTTGAAACTTCGCATGCGTAGTGCGTGGAACACGTTTACGCATGGTCCGATTCATTCCATTCAGGACGAACCGAGTACGTACCCTTTGATGAAAGCGAAAAGATGTAATCGGTACTAACCGTATGCTACAGAGAAAAAGAAGGACTGGTCCCTGTCTGAATGGGTCAACAACTTCATCGACGGAGACATTCTCTACGAGGACGACTTTTATGATGATTACTACGACGCTAACACGATTGATGGCGGCGAAATCTTTGACGACTCCAACCTCCTGGAGAGCCTACTCATCCTCAGCGTCACGTTTGCCCTCGTCGGCCTGGTCTGGTGGCGGCAGCGGATGCAGATGCAGCGGGCCGAGGCCGAAGAGCGCCGGCGCCGTGAGCAGGGCCTCCCACCCGTGCCACCCAATTTTGACGCAGATCTGATGGGACGCTTCCCTGGCTGGGCGGCCGGCGGCATGGGGTTTTGAGGAATAATAGACGGGTCTATGGGCTTTGAATGTATATAATGACGATAGTGTTGGGGCATGGCATGGCCACTGTATATGAGTAAGAGAAATTCAATAACAGCGACAGAGGAAAAATATTTTTAAAGTAAACAGCAGTCGTGAGTGATGAAATCGCAAATAAATAAATAACCGAATGAAAGGATCAGATCCAGACGCGCTCTGACAGGAAACCTGAGCGCGACGGTGGAAGAAGACGCAGCACAAGGCTGAGTTGGAGTGAAGGCGGTGCGGGCGAACGAACCCAATGCCTTGCAACTTCCGCCACCTTGTCATGAGACGACTCTGAAGTAAATAAAGTATTTATACACGACGCTGGGACACGTTTGGATGCTGCGGGGTTTTATAGTCTGTGCATTACACAGCTTGCCACTGCCAGAGTTGACCTTGTTGTTTTAGCCGCTATATCAGGTCGATGCGAGAGATAGACGGCGTAGCCACGAACCCACGAGGCAAAGGCATGGTTTGTACTGGCACATGCTCATATGTACGAAAGAATGCATAAATTTTCCTATAAAGCAATGCTAGTAGCTTCTGGTGTTATGTGCTGCGAACCTGCCTCAGCCTCGGATGCCAGAAGGTTAAGGTAATGTGACGGGCGGTGCCCCCCGTGATGCGAACGTAAAAACGAATGTCACGGGTAGTCTCGGTTTAAAATGCTCGCGCGAACCGCGTCAGTGAATCCTTTTCTCAATGAGACATGCTAAATGTGAGTGGGGGAATCCGAGTTGTCCCCGAGCAAGGGTGTTAGGTGTGGTCGTCCCGGACTCGCCGTGACAGCCACTCCCATAGATCTTAAACTTCTTTGTATGCATGTCTGCGGCAAAGGCACAGCTCAAGGCGGAACGCCGCAGGGCTATGGGCAGATACGTTCCAAGAGGCGCCAAAAGCACCCCTGCGAGGAATGGCGATTGGACAACTCTGTGGATGTAACGTGCCTGCCTCGATGCGCCCTGACGAGTTATTGGCTGAGAATTCACGCCATACAGCAACAATGCGTCAGTCACCATCCTCCCGCTTTTGCGGCCTTTCAGTATCACAGTCTGCATTGGGCCACCCCTCAGCTGCACGCCTCTGTGCTTCAGCTGAGGCTTACGCCTCCGATTTCCTGATGTAGCTGGGCGCGCGCCGCTTTTGAGGCTGATGGCAGCCACACACCTTACCACCACTATGCAGGTTGGAGTCTCGGCCTGCGGTCTATGGCGGTCGCGTGTCACAATATGAGGCGCCTTTTTCCTTTTTCTTCGACAGCCCTAGTATCCCGATACAACGGGTTTGATCCTGTATAGCTGATTGTATTCACGATGTGGCAACCTCTCGAGTGAGCCTTGCCAGGGGTTCTGAAAAATCTATCTTCTAGAACGAATATCAAGTACTACATGCCGTATTCAGCCTCCCGCCCAGGCCACCATCGAGAATCGTGGCATGGTAGGGGTGTGGCTCTCAAAAGAACCTCTTCCATTTACTGCTGTTTCTATTTTCTATAAAACATTAGTCCCCCGCGCGCGATGGTGGAATAATGAGGAAACTTGCATTCATTCTCGCTAAGAACACATTGTCTTAAATCATCACCTACTTGCCAATAACCATGACACTGCTCCCAAAGCTCGCTTCGTTGCCAACCCCTCTCGTCGGTCAACTCCTCGTCTCCCTCCTTCCAACCGTCTCCGCGGCGTCTACCGCACCAGCAGCGCAGTCGGTAGACACGGCGGGTTTCTGGCTCGGCTTCGCTCTTCTCTTCATCGTCTCCGCCGTTGAGACAGCGGCTTCCATCATCTGGACCCAAATGCGCGTTACCTCGGACGGTGTTCACACCGCTGAGGTTTCTTGTCGCGTCTGTGGGCGAGAAATCTTCGTTAGCCCTCTCGACCCGAAGACCGCCGCAGAAATCCTCAGTGACGGCGAAGGCGCATACTCGGGGTTCTACTCAGGCACCACGTCATCCGTGACCTGGTCCAATGACATGGGCTCAACCCAGGTCTCGAATTCGGAAGGAAGTGCATGTGGCTGTTGCTGCGGGTGGCAGACCGCCCACACCAGTGTGCATGATGGCACTACGGAAGTGGTTCTCAACTCGTTCGGCAGCCTGTTGCTGGTACCAACCCTGTTAGTGCGCCGCTTCAACCCCGCGATGGCCTTGAATGCACCTACAGGGCTCTTCAGTAACGTCAAGGACCTCGCTCGGCCTCGAACTCGAACCGTTGCACGACTGCTTGAACACGCCGTGCATCTTCTCGTCGGCCTCACAGATGTCGCCCTCGGCATCGCGGGGCTGGCGCTGAACCCTGGCTCGCCGGAGAAGCTGTACGAAACACTCAAGGACCGGACGGCGCCGATGACGTTCGAGTCGTATTTCACGCTGTTCTTGTTATACTGGCTAGCCGGCGCGCTGCTGCTGCTCTGCATGATACCGTTGCACAGCCAGAGGAGGAGCACTCAGATATTCGGCTGGCCCGCGGGGGTTCTGTACACTGTCGTGTCGTTGGCGTGCGTCGTTCTGTTTGCCCTGGGCTGCTGGAAGATTGATTATGCGCGGCGCCACCACTTGCCGTGGACGCCCATGCTGAGCTATTGGATCGGCGGCGCGAGCGCGATTAGTTTCCCACTATGCGGAGTCGAGATTTTTCATACATTTGGAGTTGTCGGGTTGATTCTGATGCTCTTGCATACATTTAAATAGCCTCTCTCATACGCCAGAGACCTGCGAAAGCGCCGCACGCAGCTGAGCTCCGTCCTGCGATATCCGAGGCTGCAGCCCGGAGCGCCCTGCTACGGTCCGAAGCTGAGGTCTCCTGTCTTTATTAGATTCTAACTTGAATAATTCTGAAAAAATATTCAACGCCTTGGTTTATCTACTACGCAGCAAGTCATTCCTGCTTCAGACCGTCCGCACGAGTCAGATTCCTACCAAGAAGCTTCCAGTGTTGTAGACAGTAGCTGCGAGTGAATGCAGTCCGTGCGATTGGGGACAGAATAACAGAGTCAATAATCTGTATATATATCCATAGTATTATACTTATGTCTTTGCCCCGCCTTTGATTCTCTCTCCTCTTTCTGCTCAATACAGGTGTCTACCTGTTCACCTCGCGATAGCGCATTTCGTGGTTTGACCAATGTCGCTGCCCTCCTTTTTTGCCGTGCATATTATCGTGGATATCCTAGGGCAGGGTTTCGGTATCTAAAAGAGGTCAACAGTGTCACCAGCGTTTTCAGCGCCGGTATTTTCGGTAGGAGGCATCGGCCTCGCTAAAATGGCTAGGTGATGATACAGCCGCCCAGCCTCCAGTGATCAGTCAGAAACCTATAAATACCAGGATTTGGACACGCAACTCCAATTTTTACGATCGCAGGCCGGGGACATTCAATACAACTTTCCATAAAGCTAGGGTGATATATATAAATGTGAGCTGCTGCTAGGACTAGATAGGAGTGGGTAGTCATTAGAGATGGTCTCTCCATCTTTATTAATGGGCTACACATAAGTTCTGAGTTGACCATGAACGTTGATGAAAATAATGACTACATATTTGTTTAAGCTCCGGGACTTACGAATCTCTCTAGCGGCCGACCAGGACTACCTTCGTTCCGCCCGAGGCTGTCACCAGGCTTGGGTTTGGCACTCCAAAGTGATGATGCACACCACCACCGGGGTAGAGCCGCGACAATGTTTCGTCAATGCCGGGAGGGTGAGGACTCTGGTACACATATGAAACTGCTATACGCAGGGCTCCCCCCCTTGACGGTTTGTGGGACGGATTTGCGCATCAGCATGACATAGGATAAATACGACTGGTTGATGTGTTAATTTCAATGAGAAGTGAGGAGGAAGAAGAAATGACATGTATACGGATGGAAGGATGGTTGATTCCTCACAGGCTGATAACGTTGGCTGTGCTAGCACCCAAAGCGCTTGAGGCCCTGCGGCAGCGCCCTGTACTACGTAGTACGAGGCTTCCAGCACTCGAGGTTTCCAGCCTCATGATATTTTATTTTCCTAACAACAAAAAACACCGATAGTGGACCCGAAGCAATCTCTTTTATCCACAGAGGGTCAGCTCGCCAACTGCTGAGCAACGATGGCGGAATCTCTCCCATCTGGAAGTGCGGCCTGGACAAATGGGGCTGAATATGGAGGGGAATACACTGAGTCAAGAAACCTCATCAGCCACATCGGCAATAAGGCACTTCTCTCATATGCCTCGTCGCTTCGGGACGGCCAACTACGTACACTTTCTCCCAAGTTTTCTGTGGGGAGCTTCAATTTCGTGCGCAAGGTCGCGTTCGGAGATGGTGTCGAGTGGATTGCACGGTTGCGCATGCCTCCAATCGTAAACGAGGATGGTGAGCCGTCATCTGCACCCTCTTCAGAGAGGGTGCGCTTGGAAATGGAATCTGAGCTTGCCACGATGGAATTCGTTCTGTAGGTTTGCCACGAACTCCTTTTCTATAGATACGTACCAACTCCCGCCTCAGGCAAAACACAGACATCCCAGTCCAAAAGTCTACGCTTATAACATGGATACTGATAACGCGGTGGGCTGCCCTTTCTCCATTATGGAATACATCGATGGCAACGTCGCCGAGGAGGTATCTCATAGCTATCCGGGCGATCACGAAAGCATCCCGCCGCAGTTTGAAGAGAAATTTTGGCGTAATTTAGGCAAGATTATAATCCAGCTTGCTTCCATCCGCCTACCAAAAATCGGCTCCATCATTCGAGACTCCTCGGGCTCATTTGCTGTGGGAGTGTTGGTCGAGACAGGTACCGGACCCTACAACTCGGCTTCGGAGTTCTACGCAGACTATCCCCTGGCGCTGACCAGAAGCATCGGAGAGCAGCCAGTCAGCGGTCAGGAGGAGCTGGTGCATGCATTCCGCTCCCTCGCAAAGTCTTTCCCGTCTGCTGTGGCACTGAAGAGGGATTATTCTGCCAGGGGTTTTGGCCTGGCCAACTTCGATCTCGGTCCGCATAATGTGCTTGTGGATCAGGAGTTCAATATTCTTGGCGTCATCGACTGGGACTCCGTCATCTCGATTCCCGACGCGGGCCTCGACTACCTTCCATGCCTTATGGATATTGGCTCTGCCGTTCCTGGAGCTATTGACACATATCCCGCCGTGTTGAGGCGGCAAGAGAAAGGTCGGCGATTCGCTGGTATTGTAGGAGAAGCGGGAGAGGGACTCGCGGAAGAATGGAAATGGGCAATCAAATGGCCTATGTACATTCTGACGCAATCTGGGTTCTTCTCCAAGAAAGCGGGGGCATTCCGGTCGCCAATTTACGTCAAAAACAATCAGGATTGGCTTAATCGTGAGTGGTTGGAGGGTCTGAAGTGGTTGGGCGAGCAGAGCGAGATGGAAGTAACGCAGTTTTATCTGGGGGCCCAATAGGCGCTCATAGTCGGAGATGTACAGAGTTAATATTCTACTTTAAATATTAAAAGTCTTCATTTCATAAATGCTAGCAAGCGTACCAAGCCCCGATGTAAGACCTTTGCTGAGGAGCCTGTCCAAGGCGGCGTACCAGGAACTAGCAGAGTCTTCCATGAACGATACGGAACTAGTAGCATGCCTATCTGATTCTTAATTTAAGGTTCCTATATGGAGAATTAAACTACCCGATTGGATAGGTAGTGGCTTATAAACTAGGCCTATTTATGGTATTTATCCTTGAATAAAGGAAATGGGGAAATTGTGCCTTTGAGTAGGCGTTGCCGTAATTGGTGGATTTCAAACCGCCTAACTTTATTTTATTCTGGGCTTGGCGGGCATTTGTGCCGCCGCCCTTTCCAGCACGTAACGGTTTGTATTCAGCCATGCCATTGGAGGGAAAAGCAGTGGTAAGCCAGTAGTGAGATTTTAGAACCTAACGTGAGGTAGCAGAGCGGGCCACCAGGGCCGGAGCAACCGGGCTAGCTGGAACAGCTTGAATGCCAAAGGCATAAATAGAAAGACGTTATCCTACTTCAAGATCTAAAAGAGCAACCATTCTAGCACCATTATTTGATATCTAGCCATTTAGCAATCAATATGAAGCTGTTTACCGGCCTAGCCATTTTTGCCCTGCAGGGCATCGCAGTCGCGCAGGAGGCACCAGCAAGGTAAGACACTGCTTTGGACAAGATATGAATTGGAGACTAACAGGTATACAGCTTAGAGTCTCGCTGGGAGAATGTCCACTGCCATTCATCCAATCGTGCAAATGCAGACGATTGCGGTCGTCTGTTGGATAGCATTCGCAACAGCAACCTCCAGCTTAATTCTCAGAGCGCAGTAATCAGGTCGGAGGGTAACTGTTGGCTTCACATGTCTGGGAGCCCACCGCCTGGAGTGCAGCTAGGATCCATGTATCAGCATGGATGGGAAATTCTGAACCAATGCAGGACATCACAGAGCGGAGGCAAGGTGTCTGGGCTCAAGAAGAATGTTAACGTGGGCGGCTGGGGCAGAACTGTCTGTCTGTCTAGTAACCCTTCTGGGTGCTATTAATCTGGTGTCACGATCTGAGAGCACGGCAGGCCTAGGTTGAATTGGCACAAAAAGGTATATAGAGACAACTACGGCTCAGTCGGATGCATACCAGACAAAGTCAGATGTATTATTAGTTGTAAATAAGTCAACTATACAAGAAATTCTAGTCCAAGGCTAAGATCACTTATATAAAGTATTACCAGCGGTATGATTACGTTTTTATAATAGATGTAATACTAAGTCCATCGTGTTTCGTCAATGCCGAGAGGGGGAGGACTCCAGTACACATCTAAAACCACCCCCCTAAGGGTTTTGTGTGACGGGTTGCGCATCAGCACGAGGGTAGGAGAATGACAGCTAATATATTATTACTGTCAAGGTGAAAAAGTGAACAAAATGGCAAGTATACGGAAGGAAGACGACTTGAGGCTCACAGGCTGACAACGTGGCTGTGCGAGTATCCGGTGACAAGTATGTCGCAACTGTATTTGAGAATACACCCTAGCGAGCGCCAGAACTGCTTTGAACAGGCGGCAAAAACTTGCCGGCTAGCTTCTGTATGGAATACTGAGACTGCACAGCCCTCCAAATCGCCCCTTGTCCGCCCGGCGCAGGCTCCTCCCCCATCCCACCAGCCACTCTACAAGTACCTTTGCAGCCCCGTACTATGGGGCCGGTACCTTTCTGCAACCGTTTGCGAAACGCCACCCGCATTACAGCGCCGCTGCTCAGGAAACTCCGTATATCAACTTACTTTGGCCCTGTTCCTCTTTCTTCCCGCGTCATCCTTTCTTCTTCCCTCAACCTACAACACATCGACACAACCTTCCTCAGTCGCATCCAGTCGATTAAATCTACATATCGCCAGACGACATTATCGACGGCTAGTTTATTCCCCCCCCGGATCCGTTTCAGCGAGCAGCGCGAATACTGCAACGAGGCAGTTTGCCACAGAACACATACGCCATGGCTCCTAACACAAGCCTCGCCGCGCGCTGGTACGACGATGGCTACCACGACAGCTTCTGGTACTCGACAGTACGTGGACGACGACCGCCGGGCATTTCATTATGTAACTATGTGAATAAATAACTAACGATTCCGCAGGCGGGCTATGCCATTCGATGGTCGCTGTTCGGCCTCTTTGTCCTCATCATCCTTCTCTGGGTCGTCGGCGGCTATTTCCACGCCAAGCACCTGATGAAGAAGGGCCTCCCTCTCAAGTCCTATCACAGCGTGCGTTCCCCAACCCCTCGCCCTCTAAGCCCCCTCTCTGCCTCTCTCTAACACAGCTCCAGTGCTTCTTCCCCAGACAACCGCGCATGCAGCAGGCCGGCTGGTACCGTCCGCAGGGCTACGGCCAGCAAGACGGCTATAATATGAACTACATGCCGCCTCCCCCGACATACGACGGAAACCGCCCGCCCGAGTATCAGCAAGGCCCCCCGGCCGGCGCCTCCAAGGTTGACCCCTCGCAGTGGTCCAGCCAGCCCACGAACCGCCCGGCCGAGTCGAGCACGACGGGCGCCGGCGGCCTCCCCGAGTACCAGGCGCCGCCCGGCCCGCCCCCGGCTGTCATGAGACAGTAAAGATGACGAGCGCGGACTATTGTAGACAACAATCTTGTCGAAATGAATACAGAAATGCTTTTGGTGTTGGCTTTCAGCCACAGCGGGAATGCTGGCTCATGGACATAGACGCACGACTTCCTCTCTCTATTTTTATACCATTGCATACGGCGTTTTCATGTTCCAAAGGGGGAATGTAATTAGTTTATTGTACTGTACTTAGGTTATAGACGGATGCCACTGAGCGAATGGACGCTTACTCGTCATCTGCTGCCATCGTATATGTTGATCATGCTGTGCCGTCTGGATTATCCTAAATCCATAGCCAGGTCGTCGGTTTCGTTTTGTCCCGTCGCTTCATTTATACTTGTATTATCCTCGGTTTCGTCCTCTTCTTCCCCGGCTTGGCGCGCCCGGATCCGGCGCCGGGCTTCGATGATGGCCTTGCGCACGCCGTCCCTGCTCTCCGGCACCGTCAGCGACTTGGGGTCGCTGTACAGCACGAGCTGCATGCCCGCCAGCTCGCCGTCGCTGTTGGCCAGGATCTGCTGCGGGATGCGCGTCTGCTTCAGGCGCTTCTCAATGTCCGACAGGAAGACGAGCCGGCCGTCCTCGGGCTCGCTGTCCTCGGCGAGCTCCTCGTCAATGTTATAGATGTATACTTTGTGCTTGCTGTCGTCAAGGCGCATGCAGTCGTCGGCATCGGCGCCGGCGCCATCGGTCGCTGGGGCTTTGGCGGAGAGCGACGGGCTCTCGACGGGTACGTAGAGTTTGGTGCCATCGTGCTCTGCGACAGGGATGATTAGTTGGTATGCGCGTGATTGCGACGGAGGGACGTTTGTATGGAGACTATGTGTTTAAAAAAGACGGATGGAAAGAGAAAAGAAAGGTCTTGCAAGATTACACACCTATGTTTAATAAACTCAGCCGTTTGGACAGGCGCTCATTGTCCTGCTGCGCATCGGCTTTTCTCTTGTGACCAGCGCTGGCCTGAGGTAGCTGGTTGGGATCCATGGCCCAGCGCAACGGCGCTTCAAGGGAGATTGCGCTCTCTGGGCAAAAACGTCACCTTTGCACCAATTCCGTCCTCCACGCAGGAGCCCGCGTCAAAACGCCCGGCATCCAAGGCAAAAGAGCGTCGCACGTGGTTCCGAATCACCTTCCTTCTCTTTTGATGCTGTGTTACGTCGAGAGCGCAGCCTGAGTCATCGAATGTTGCTGTTGATGCAGCGTGGTCTGCGAGGCCAGTTGCGGTCCTCGGCGGCGCTGGCGCTGCACCAGCACCAGTTGACTCACGCTTGTGGAAGATTCTACTTGTCCCACCACCACCACCAAAGCTGCCGCCACTACCAGAACCACATCTCCCCTCCTCCACATTCACAACGGCAAGGCTTCACAAACACCGCCGCCATATCGCCACTACTCCCCCGTCGAGCCTTTGCATCTGTTCCCATCGTATCCCGTCACTTGCAGCGTCGCCTGTACTCGGACTTGAAAATGGCGACGGACACGAACTGGCCCGCCGCCAAGGTCCGCCAGACCTTTCTCGAATACTTCGAGAAGAGGGGCCACACCATCGGTGCGTATTTTGCTTCATCCGATGTGCAGCAGCAGCCACACGATCGCATGAATTACAGCTGCTTGTCCTTTTCCTCCGTCTATTTCAAATTATACATGGCATCCCGCATCAACCTGCTGCACATGCTAACTACCCCTCCTTAGTCCCCTCGGGCTCTGTCGTCCCTCACAATGACCCCACCTTGCTCTTCACCAACGCGGGCATGAACCAATTCAAGCCAATCTTCCTCGGTACCGTCGGTAAGACCGATCCCATGGCCAACATGAAGCGTGCGGTCGATACCCAGAAAGTCATCCGCGCCGGCGGCAAGCACAACGATCTCGACGACGTCGGCAAGGACTCGTACCACCACACCTTCTTCGAAATGCTGGGCAACTGGTCCTTTGGCGACTACTTCAAGAAGGAGGCCATCGAGATGGCCTGGGAGCTCCTCGTCAAGGTCTACGGCCTCGATCCTGAGCGCCTTTACGTCACCTACTTTGAAGGCAGCGCCGAGCTCGGCCTCGACCCCGACCTCGAAGCCAAGGAGCTCTGGCACAACATCGGCGTCCCCTACGAACGTATATTGCCCGGCGACATGAAGGACAACTTTTGGGAGATGGGCGACCAGGGTCCTTGCGGTCCCTGCTCCGAGATTCACTACGACAAGGTTGGCGGTCG
This sequence comes from Paracorniculantispora psalliotae, assembly GCA_002796755.1. NCBI lineage: Eukaryota > Fungi > Ascomycota > Sordariomycetes > Hypocreales > Cordycipitaceae > Paracorniculantispora > Paracorniculantispora psalliotae. The sequence continues at coordinate 1,122,231 of PHFE01000107.1, forward strand.
CAACGCCGCCCACCTCGTCAACATGGATGACCCCATGGTAGTGGAGATTTGGAACCTCGTCTTCATGCAGTTTGACAGACAAAAGGATAGATCCCTCAAGTCGCTTCCTGCGAAGCACATTGACACTGGTATGGGTTACGAGCGTCTTGTTTCCGCCCTGCAAAACACCATTTCCAACTACGCCACCGACTGCTTCACTCCTCTCTTCAAGCAGATTGAGACCGTCACTGGCGTCCGCCCTTATACCGACAAGTACGGCAAGGATGACGTTGATGGCATCGATACCGCCTACCGTGTCGTCGCGGACCACATCCGTACCCTCTCTTTCGCCATCACCGACGGCGCCGTGCCCAACTCGGACGGCCGTGGTTACGTTGTGCGCCGAGTCCTGCGCCGAGGTGTTCGCTACGCCCGCAAGTACCTTGGCGCCGAGATTGGCTCCTTCTTCTCCAAGATTCTGCCCGCACTTGTTGAGCAGGTCGGTGGTCAGTTCCCTGACCTGGTCAAGAAGCAGGAGGACATCAAGGAGATTCTCAACGAGGAAGAGGAGGCTTTCTCTCGCACCCTCGACCGTGGCGAGGCCCAGTTCGAAAAGTATGCCGCCAAGGCTCTCAAAGACAATGTCAAGAAGCTGGATGGTGATGTCGTCTGGCGTCTGTACGACACCTTTGGCTTCCCTGTCGATTTGACCAAGCTCATGGCCGAGGAGCGTGGCCTTGACATTGACGAGTCTGAAGTCGAAGTCGCCAAGGAAAAGGCCCGTGAGGCTTCCAAGGCGGTCAAGGATGCTGCTGCCACCTTTGCCAAGCTGAACGTTCATCAGATTGCCGAGCTTGAGTCGCAGCACAAGCTTCCTCGTACCGATGATGAGGGCAAGTTTGTCAAGGGCGATAGCAAGGGCAAGATTCAAATTATTTTCGACGGCCAAACCTTCCACAAGTCTACCAAGGACCTCCCTCCCAAGACTGCACTTGGTCTTCTGCTTGACAAGACCAACTTTTACGCCGAGTCTGGTGGTCAGATTGCCGACACAGGTCGCATTGTCATTGACGATGTTGCCGAGTTCAAGGTCATGGATGTCCAGAACTTTGGTGGTTACGTTCTTCACAGCGGATACATTGAGTACGGCGCTCTCTCTGCCGATGATGAGGTCATCTGCGAGTATGACGAGCTCCGCCGCTCTCCCATCCGTAACAATCACTCCGGTACTCACATTCTGAACCACGCCCTGAGAGAGGTCCTGGGCGACGACATTAACCAGAAGGGTTCTCTTGTCGACGACGAGAAGCTTCGTTTCGATTTCTCACACAAGGCTCAGGTTAAGATTGAGGAGCTCAAGAAGATCGAGGACCTCGCCAACGGCTACATTCGTCAAAACTCTAAGGTTTTCACCAAGGATGTTGAGCTGGACCTCGCTCGCGAGATTGAGGGTGTCCGCGCCGTCTTTGGCGAGACTTACCCCAACCCTGTCCGCGTGGTCTCGATTGGCATGGACATTGATACCATGCTTGCTGAGCCCAAGAAAGCCGACTGGCGCAAGTACAGTGTCGAGTTCTGCGGTGGCACCCACGTCGAGCAGACTGGCCTTCTTAAGGACCTGCTGATTGTGGAAGAGAGCGGTATCGCCAAGGGTATCCGCCGTATCATTGCCTACACCGGTGAGGCTGCCCACAAGATTCAGCGCGAGGCCGCCGAGTTCTCCAAGACGCTCGAGGCCCTCGACGCCCTTCCCTTTGGTCCCGAGAAGGAGGCCCAGGTCAAGACTGTCTCCCAGGAGTTGAGCAAGCTCGTCATCTCCACCCTCACCAAGGAGGAGTTCAACCAGCGCTTCACCAAGATTAGCACATCCGTCGTCAACGAGCAGAAGAAGAAGCAAAAGGCCGAGTCCAAGACTGCCCTCGACACCGTCAACAAGTACTTTGAGGACAACAAGGACGCTAAGTGGTTCGTCGGCCGCCTGCCCATTGGCGCCAACGCCAAGGCTCTGGGTGATGTCGTCAAGCACTTCCAGAGCAAGGAGAAGGAGAAGACTGTTTACCTCTTTGGTGGTAGCCAGGAGGCTGGCGGTGTTGTCCACAGCGTGTATATCGGACAGGTAAGATTTCCCCGATCTATGCATTTTTTTTTTACCTAATACTGACAATTCGTAGCACCTCGCCTCGCAGGGCGTCACTGCTGAGCAGTGGGCTGCCAGCGTCTCCGAGGTCATCGGAGGCCGTTCCGGCGGCAAGGAGCCTACTCGCGCCGGCCAGGGCACCAAGCCCGAGAGCATCGACGACGGTGTCGAGCAGGCGACCAAGTGGCTGAACGAGAAGCTGAAGCTGTGAAGGGCTTGACATCTTCGATTTTTAAAGAAATGTATATGAGATACCGAATAGGGAAATGTTATGAAATTGTTGGCAAAATTGGGTTTTAAAATGAATGAAAAAATAGGAGACACGGCGGGATGGGATTACCGGGAATTTAGCATGCCAAGTTGGCATAATACGAAACATTTTGTAAAGCATGAATGATGAAAAGTGAATATGTGTTTTGTGTATTTACACTAGAACTCCATGCCTTTTTTCTATTGTACAGACGAATGAATTGGTATAGTGGTACAAAGATATGAACAGTTACTGTTTTTAAACAGCAGTTTTTTACACAGTCACCATGACGCTCGCATTCTTGTAATGCGACAGCAGCGGGTTCTCGCCGCTGCGCGTCTGCGTGTCCTCGACGTACGCCCAGCGGCGCAAAAAGTCGCCGTGCGACTCGACGCGCGTGAGCTTGCCGGTAATGGCCCTGTACATGGCCTCGGTGATGGCAAAGTCGGTCGGGAAGAGAATGTCAAAATAGCCTTGGTGGACCTGTTGCACATTGTTAGTTAGCATAGTTACTATATGAAGTCAAAGGGAAAGGGGGACACGTACCAGAGGCGTCGTGACAGGCACCATGCGTCGGTTGTAGCGCGTTTGCACGACGGGCGCGTTCAGGCCCTTGACGGCCTGCGGGAGGAAGTCAAAGTCCGACGTCACGAGGCGGTGCGCGGGGAAGTACTTTTCGAGCACGTCAAAGAACTGCATCAGGCGCGTGGGGATAAATTCGGCCTGGGAGAGGTTCGGCGCAAAGGGCAGCTTCGAGGAGAGGTAGCGCAGCGCCGGGTTGGCGGCGTATGGTCGCGGATAGCGCCCTCCGGTGGCGGCGTGCCGCACGCGAAAGAAGCGCGCGGCGACGGGATCGAGCTCGTGCACGTAAAACTCGTAAAAGTCACCGTCGCCGTCGATGAGCACGTGCCCTTGCAGCGGCGCCTCCGTCGCGAGGTCGTAGCGGATGCCGTCGTGGGCGAAATTGTCAAAGACCTCCATGGCAAGGAAGAAGCAGGGGCTCGGCTCGTATTGGTCCCACTCAAAGACGGAGCGGTTGATGATGGTGACTTTGTCGGCGTGGCCGCGCGACTCGGCGGTCGAGGTCAGGTGGTGGCCCTGCATGGCGGCGAGGGCGGGCGAGATCTCAATGACGTTGTAGCGCGTGCGCGCGTAGACCTGCGGGTCGACGGCGCGGATGTAGTCGAGGATGTTGAGCATGAGCGTGCCGCGGCCGGCGCCCATCTCGTAGAGGATGAGGTCGTGGTAGGGGTAGGCCGTGAGCTTGTAGTTGGAGACGAGGTACCGCGCAATGGCCTCGCCGTAAAAGGGGCGGAACAGCTCCGTGGGCGTGTGCCACAGCTGCCGCGTCGGGTTCTCGCCCTCGGCCTCGTCGAGGAGGTCTTCGAACTCGGTGTAGCGTCGTCCGACCTCGCCCTGGAACTCAATCTCGTCGCGCATCGCGTTGAAGTCGAACGGCTCGCCGGGGCTGAAGATGACGGCCTGCTTGGAAAAGTAGCCGTAGGAGGGGTTGTAGAGGGAGTCTGCGATATTGCGGTGTTAGGAGATCTATCTCAAGTTTGGCATATGTTACGATTGGGCAGGCAGCCCTACCTTCAATGAAATCTCGCAGCAGCATCTTGACTTTGCGCGGCCGCTCCGTTCGTTGCTTCAGCTCCTGCATAGATATGTACGGGTACCGGGCAAACTCGTCGCTGCGGTCTTCGGGCAGGAGATGCGAGCGCTGCTGCCAGCGACTCTCGTTCTTCTTCATGCCGCGGTCCAGCGACGCCCTCGTGGCGTACTGCCGCCCATGGTAGCTGTTAGGCCTGAGGCTCCGTCGGTCGTCGTGGCCGAGGGCGCGGTTGCGCAGCGTCGTCGTCGTCGTCGTGGGCCAATGGCCCTGGCACCCGCGCGGCCGTTGGCGAAATAGCTGCCGGAACAGCTGCGTCACAATGGGGGAGTCCATGGACGCTGTGGTGAGGGGTGTGTGTGTGTGTGCGAGGAAGAGGTGCGTCGTGCAGTTGAGCTTGGTCCCTGGAAAGTCGTCAAGCTCAACGCAGGCAATATGTTTGGCTGGCGGCGGGAAGAGCGTTGTTCCGGTCCAGCACCTCGCAGGCCCCAGTCAGTGGTGGGTAATTTGCAGGGCCAAGACCGCTGAAGCTTGCAGCAAACGGCCCTGTGGGGGGTTTTGTCATGACGTTTAGCACGATTTCGCCCTTGTCTTGCGCGCAACCTCACCTCTTTTCTCTCCTTGACAGGTGCAGAGTAAATGTGCCGAAAATAAGGTTCATTAGTACCAATTGATGGCAGCATGTCGCTGAGTGATCACCCGAAAGCCTACGGGACCGCGGCATTGGTGGCCGCCTTTGCTGCTGGTATCCTCGTCACTCTTGGCTTCAAAGACGCCTACCCCGATCTTGAAAGCCGCTTCCAAGAAAAGCGCAGGCGACCAAGCGGCCGCAACAAAGGTCTCGGTCCCCGCCGTTCAAGCATATTCTGGGGGGCGCCGGTGACACTGGAGGACCATGAGCAGGATTCTTTGAGCCGGGCGGAAGGCATCGCGGAGGACGGCATTGCGAGCTGCATCGGCAACACGCCACTGATCAAGATCCAATCTCTGTCAGAAGCAACCGGACGCACGATCCTCGCCAAAGCCGAGTTCCTCAACGGCGCCGGCAATAGCCCCAAAGATCGCGTGGCATTGAGCATCATCCAGGCGGCCGAGAGCGAGGGCCTGCTGACGCCGCACCAGGGCGACACCATCTACGAGGGCACCGTCGGCAGCACGGGCATCTCGCTGGCCACGCTGGCGCGCGCCATGGGCTACCGCGCGCACATCTGCATGCCCAACGACCAGAGCATGGAGAAGTCGGACCTGCTGTTGCACCTCGGCGCGACGGTCGAGCGCGTGACGGTAGCCCCCATCACCAGCCCGGACCACTTTGTCAACCTCGCGCGCCGCCGCGCCGCCGAGCACGCCGCTGCGCACGGCGACGGCAGCCGTGGCTTCTTCGCCGACCAGTTTGAGTCGCCCGCCAACTGGCAGGCGCACGTGTCCACCACGGGGCCGGAAATTTGGAGGCAGACAGGCGGGCTGCTCGACGCCTTTGTGGCCGGCGCGGGGACGGGCGGCACCATTGCCGGCGTCGCACGCTACCTCAAGCTCGAGGCCAAGACGAGCACCGCGTCCCAGGTCCGCATCGTGCTCGCCGACCCGCAGGGCAGCGGCCTGTACAACAAGGTCAAGCACGGCGTCATGTACTCGGCGACGGAGCGCGAGGGCACGCGCCGCCGGCAGCAGGTCGACTCCATGGTCGAGGGCATCGGCGTCAACCGCGTGACGGCCAACTTCGAGGCCGGCCGCGATCTAATTGACGATGCCGTCAAGATATCGGACGCGCAGGCCTGCCGCATGGCGCGCTGGCTGGTGGAAAACGACGGCATCTTCGTCGGCAGCAGCAGCGCCGTCAACTGCGCGGCCGCCGTCGTCGCCGCCATGGCGCTCCCGCCGGGCAGCACGGTGGTGACGATGCTTTGCGACTCGGGCACGCGCCACCTGAGCAAGTTTTGGAAGAACATCAAGGAGCTGGGTCTGGAAGAGCACGAGGCGACGGATTTGTTTGTCGAGCTGGGCCTGCCAAAGGAAGCGTAACGAGGCAGCTATGTACTATTATAAATATACCCCGTACAAATGTACTTTTCTACACAAAGACAGACAGAAGACGCGTGTGGGAAAGTGAATTGCTGTTTCAATTCGGATATGTGTACAAGTTAAAATCTGAAAACTAGCAAACGTTCTTTTGTTTTTGTGAACCCCCAAAACTCCCCAGAAATAAAAGAAACACCGATCCTCTCGTTGCGGGACTCCGCCTCTCCTTGATAAGGGCAGGTAGCCCGTGAGGCTCTGCTGTAAATTATGTAGCGTGAAGTGAAAACAGGTAATGTATATTGGCCAGTACAGGCAAGCTTAGGAAAACTGTTCCGATCGTTAGCATCTGAGATTGTCTTCCAGCGATGGAATCCACAGGGCAGCGAAACTTACCTTCCACCGGTTACCGCAGTTCATACACTCGCAAAACGTCGTCATCGGTTCATCCGCACTACGGGTCTGGGCCTGCGTGTAGCTGACCTTCTTCTTCTTGCACTTGCCGCACTCGAGGCTGTCGCTGATGCTCTTCTCCTCCATCGGCACCTGCGCCTTGAGCATGTTCTCCTTTTCCAGCTCAATCTCCTTCTTGCGCTGGTCCTCGCTCTTGAGGTCGTCGTCGGTCATGGCGACGAAGCGCTCCGGCGGGATCTCGCTCGCCATGACGCTCTGGCCCAGCGCCCGGTTCGACTTGTTCTTGAGGTTGGTGAAGAGCGAGCGGATCTTCTTCTTGTACTCGGCGCCCTCGCCCTTGAAGTGCGTGTGCGCGGCCGCCTCCACGGCCACGGCCTTGGCCAGCACGTCCGACTCGGACGCCGTGGACCGGTACGCCAGCCCGTTGTAGAGGAGCCCGATGCAGCTGTTGCGCACCGCCGACTCGGTCCGCTTGATGTCCACGCCGTCGGCGTCGTACTTGCGCGTCTCGGGGTCGCCGGAGAACTTCTTGGAGCTGCCGCCGGTGGGCGCGGGCGCGGGCGGCGAGGAGGCGGCGCCGGAGGCGGGGGAGCCTAGCTTGGACTTTTGCAGCTTGGAGTTCTTCTCCTGCTCGACCAGCTTCTTCCACTTGTTCACCAGCTCGGCCGCGGCGCGGGCAATCTCTTTGTTAGCGTTGGATCGCAGCTTGCCGACAAAGACACCGGCACGGGTAGCCTAGAATGAAACAGGGTCTGGTTAGCAACAGAACACATCGTAGGGTGGCGCAGCTGAATCAGAAAGAGAGAAATTGCGGGCATGCGGCGCGGCAGGCTCCTTGCGACGAGCGCCATCTGAGCAGTGCTCGCGTGCACCCCGCAACTCTCTCCATCATGTTCGGGGTTGTGACCATGGCACCGGAGGACGCATGGCGCAACAAGAAACGTACTCGGAGCATCTCTTCCGTAGGAGCCGCATCCTTCTTCAGCGTTTCCAGCAGGCGCAGAGCGTTTTCGGCAGGCTCATTCGCGGCGACGCTCTTGGTGAGTGCCTTGATGCGCGTCTCGAGCTCTCGCTGATCCATGGTTGTAAAATTTCGGCAGTGCAAGCCTCGGGGGTCGATTCTGTGTCTCTCGGTACGGCGGAAATATGTATGGATGGCAATGCGCTGGGCCTTTCGTTTGTCGGGTGTAGATTTGTGATGCCGCGCGAACGCCCCGAGAGAAAACGCGGCAACGACGCCGGAGCCAATCACATACGTACATTTTGTGGGGACTCGAGCGTGTCGACTTGCCCGTTGTAGCTGTGTAAGAGTGTCTGCGTCTTCTTGCGCCCGCGTTGGCTTTGGTGTGCGCCTCCAACCTCCATAAATAATAAGATATTGATTAAAAGATATATGACAAAATTAAAGAAAGCATGCATCGTTTGGTTTTGTTTTCGTATTTCTCAGACTTTTCGTGGTTTCCTGACGTTATTCTTATAATCAAGATGGCAATGGTTTTCTGCTGCGGCACCAGTGTGCACCCACCAGGGCGACACGGCGCACACGCCTCATTCAGCTACTCATCTCACTGGGTCGTCGTTG
>PHFE01000107.1:1130233-1344361 GCA_002796755.1 Paracorniculantispora psalliotae
TCACCCAAAACAAGTGAGGTGACGTCCTTTTGACAATATCTTATCATATTACAGATAAAACAGCTCAGGCTGAGCTTTCTCCCGTCGCAATGGCACCGACTGATGTGCCGTCACCCGACAAGATTACCAACGCCGAATTCACAGCTCTCCTCGATGAATACCCAGCGCTCGTAGACACAATCTCCAAATCCAAAGGCAGTATGCCAAACCTCCGTTTCTTTTTAATTATGTACATTTAAAACTGACGCGTCACGAAGCCAAACCTGGCCAGAGGTCTCTCCGTCAGCTCGACGAGTACCGCTACGGCACCGCCCTCGCCACGTTTGGCGCGTCCGCCGACGGTGGCAGCGGCCAGACCATGACGCTCGACGACGTCAAGCTGCTCGTGGAGTGGAAGCTGCGCCACGGCAAGTTTCGCCCGACGCTCATGTCCCTCGCGTCGTCCAACGACGCCAACGCCGCCAAGGCTACCATTGCCGCCGCGATTGACGCCTATCGCGCCGCGAGGCCAGCGTCCGACGCCAGCATCGCGGCCGCGCTGGCCGGGCTCACCAAGCTGCGCGGCATCGGCCCTGCGACGGCATCGCTGCTGCTGACGGTGCATGATCCGACGCGCGTGCTCTTTTTCTCGGACGAGGCATTTTACTGGCTGTGCGGCGGCGGTCAGGTTACGACGATCAAGTATAACAATAAAGAGTACGAGCTGCTGCGCCAGAATGCGGCAAAGGTGATCAGGAGGCTGGGCGTGAGTGCGACGGACGTGGAAAAAGTGGCATATGTGCTCTTTAAGCGAGATGCTGCCGCTGGTGCCGAGGAAAAGACCAAGCCAGCGCCCAAGTCGAAAGTGGCAGACAAGGTGGCCAAGAATACCAAGAGTGTGAAAGAGACGCCTGGCAAGAGGAAGAGTATGGCGGTCAAAGAGGACGTCAAAGAAGAAGTCAAAGAAGAAGCGCCAGCATCAGGCATAAGACGGTCAAAACGAGTCAAAAAGTAAATAGATGATTCGCGAGGCTAGTGTAAAACTATCAATTGCTGTAATTTGCGATTACAATGCTCCTTAAAGATGCACCATGTGACAGCAGTTCTCTCCATTTGCATCCAACGCCGTTTTCTCCCATTTTCTGACGTATCATTCTGAACGCAAAGCGTCCATCTACCGCTGTACTGTCCAATTCTGAACGCAAAGCGTCCATCTACCGCTGTACTGTCCAATTCGGGGAAGAAAGAGGCTTATTTGGTCTTCTTACCCTCCTTAGTCTGGGTGGCCTCGTACTGGTCGCTGAGGTCGTTGTAGCTCTTGTGGAGGCCCTCGCTCTGCTTCTTGAGAGTCTGGAGGTCCTGGTCCTTCTGGGCGAGCTGCTTCTTGAGGGCGGCGACCTCGTCCGCGGGCTTGACGGCCGAGTTCTTGTTGCTGTCGTAGGCGCGGACGCGCTCCTCGAGGCGGATAATGTCCTTAATCATGACGTAGGTGCGGTTGAGGATCAGCGACAGGAACAGGGTGAAGCCGCAGAGGTACATGTTGCGCTGGGCGTAGAACTTGCGGGCCTGGACTTCGGTGCGCTCGTGGCCGAGGACGACACTGGAAATACATTCAGGTTAGCTTTGGGGCGTTGTGCTAGAGGGCTGGGTGGCGGGGGAGAACGTACGTGCCGCCGCCGCGAGCAGCGTTCTCCATGGTTTCGGAGAGCTCCATCTGGACACGGTAGACGCGGTTGACCGAGTCGATGAAGAGGACGAGGATGAAGATGAAGGTGATCTTAAGGCCGTGCTGAATCTGGCCGACAGTCTTGTTCTCGGAGATGAAGCTGGTGGTATGTTAGCCTGCGACCAAGCGTTTGAAGGGGAAGTCAACATACGTGAAGATGTTGCGACGGATGTTGTGAGGAAGGGGAACAATCAGGAACATGAAGAGCGCCATCTCAAACATGAGAAGGGCAAAGACCTGTCATCGCGCAGTTAGTACATCAATCCGTCGTCGCAGTCAGTATCGCGACCATCGCGGCAGGCTGGGGAACAAACGCACAATCGTGTAGTAGAGCGTCATCGTGACGAGAGTTGTCTGTGCTTGGATGCACAGGGACCTGCGGGGTTTCTAAAGAGCGCAGCAGCGAGGTTGACGCGAATGCGGGAGAGTGAAAGCAAAAAGGTGTTGGTATGTGTTGGCGATGCGAGCCCCTTTTGTACCAAAAAAGGGATTGGATGTGTGTGAAGAAGAGGAAAGAGTTGGAAAGGTGGTCAGTTTTTTTTTAACAGTCTGGCCGAGGGCAGTGCAAGTTACTGCAGAGCTAAGGTATGTTACCCCCCCGCTGGATCGAGCGACCGGGACCTGGGCCTAGACGCTCTGCACAAGCTTGCTTTTTTCGCAGGGACGCGCTCACACCTACATAATGGCTACGTCATTCGTTTTGGGCCGGTCAAAAGGTGGGCAGTTGTGGCTGAAGCTCTCGGTGGCTGGCTATTCGTGGCTTAACCAGATGCGTGGGGCCGCGTCACAACCAAGAACCTTGCAGTTTATCCTTGTCTGCTGTCGCAAGCTGGCACATGTCAATTAGACTAATAAACTCGGGCAGACGCGTATTTATTAGCAATCAGTTTAATAAAACGTGTTCAATTGGTAAATGTGTGCGTGCATGTGTCCTACACTACGGCTGTCTCTACATTGGCCCGCGCTCATACATCTCTTCAACAACTCGCAGTAAGCTAAGCGAGCTGCTCACGAGCGACGGCGCCGTAAAAAGACTGTTATCCAAGGCTATTACGGGACCAAATACCCAAAATATTGTAGATGAAGAAGCTAGCTGGACTTGGCTAAATGCGACTGTACCAAGCATATAAAATGCCGCTCATTTCGAGAGGTAACGTCGCTGTCAATACCTTCAGGGTAGTCTGTCACTAGTCTTTTTCGGAAAGATAGAATATATTATTATTTCGGGAAATAATATCGCTGTCAATTTCTTCAGGGTAGTCTGCCACTGGTCTTTCGGAGAGATCTGATATTATATTATTTTTATTTACATACATCCATTCCCCTATGTAAAGTGACCCAAGCTTTCGCGCCTTGCGTTATGTACTGGAAGCTCCCAACGCCAAAATCCCATTTTGAAAAAGCAAAAGCCCATCTGTCGTAGTTTTACATCGCAGCAATACTCCGGTGTTACAAGTATCAAAAATCTTCCCCGCGGAATTTAGCCGGCGGTCGCCTGGTTCTCGTGGCTCGGTCCATCCGTTTTCGCACAATAATGTCTTGATCGTCCCCGTCGCTTTGGCTATCCTCGTCGGTGCCATCTTCCTCTTGATCATCATCTCCGTGGTTATCTTCATTTTGATCAACCCTGTCCTCTTTTTCGCTTTCGTTGTTGTCTTCTGAGTCATCTTCGCCCTCCTCTTCACCTTCGGATGCTGCACTGTAGCCGCGCGCCCCCCTCTCCTCGTCCGTCGTGTCCGACTCTTGGCTGTCGCGAATCTCGTCGTCCTCGTCTGGTTCTGCTCGCGTCCTGCGGGTGGTCCGCGGAGTCCGCGGGGATTGGCTCAAATCCTCGCGCCATGACGTCCTGGGCGATTCTCGTAGCTGTCTCCCAGTCTCGGTCCCCTCGGACGCTGCTTGCGGCAGGGTTCGTGGATGTTTTCTAGGCCGTCCACTCCCTGGTCGTGCGCCGCCGCGTCTACCTGCCGCCTTGGTCTTGTCGCCTTTCGTTGGCGTTTCGGATGTCCGCGTGCGAAGACTGCGTCTAGTTTGTACACCACCGGTTGGTGTTGTCTCCTCACCCAAGCCATCCTCGTCCTCTGCTGCTGATTCCTGCCATTGGTTTCGGCTCGCCCTTCCCCGCGTCCTATAGCCGTCGTCCTCGTCGGAATCGGCTCTTTTTGGCACTCGTTTGCGTTTCACAGGTCGATTCAGCGGGGAAATGTATGGCGCCCTAGTGTCGTTTTCATCATCGTCATCAACAGCTTCTCGCTGCCTGCCCCGCGTGTTTGAAGGTTTTTTGCGCGCCGTCTTCTTCTCATTCGGTTTCGGCGCCTTTCGTGCAACACCTTTGCTGGTAGCTGACAGTCGTGGTCGCCCTGGTTTCCGTGACGCCCCTTGCTTCTCTCTCGTCTTAGTGTCGAGAAGCTTCTTGGTGAGGTTTGGGAAGTTTTCGCCATAATTGAAGAAGAGCTCTTCTCCCGCCTGAATGTCTCGTAGGGCGGTAAACTTGATTCGGTATTCGCCGTTCACATAGAAAATGGTCGGTGTAATATTGGAGCCAGTTCGATCATGCTCAGACGCATGATTAATGTAGCGACTGAGATTTCCGTATATCGCAGCATCGACCCAAATGCCTTCATTCTCGAGCAGCGTGAAGACGTAAGAGATGTGCGAGTCTTCGTCAAAAACATCGCCTCTTCTGGCCTCTCTCCGTACGCCCTCGTCGTGGCTGATGAGTTCGCCGACATATTCAATCACGAAATCATCTTGCCCAATATCCTCGGCCGTGAACAACCCATATCCAACACCGTCCAGCTGACTCTGCCCCAGTAACAGTTTTCTGGTGAGCCCTCGTTGGATCTCACAATTCTGGCAGCCCGTTTCATACAACGTTTCGGGTTTCATGTCGGTCGGATCGGCCCTCTCCAGGACACCACAGCTTCTGCACAGCTCCGGGTCGCATTCGCGAGTGAGTTGAACGCATATGCATGGCTTCTCCTTCTGTTTTGCATGGCAGCTTTTGCCGCTCGAGTGGCATGCGCATCCAGTGAATTTGTAGGAGCAGGTGTCCGCCGTACAATTACACCACTTCTCGCACAGTATGTTAGCTTTAACGCAAGAGCAATTCTGTGATGTACAGGCACCCTCATGTGAGCACGGCTCGATGACCTCGCGCCGTGGGTAGTCGTGTACTTTGGTGCGATCTTGCCAGTCGCCAATAAGGATCTTTCGACGGTTATCATACCAGGGCAAGGGTTTTTTTATTTTCACTGGCTCGGGGCGCGTAACTTCTGGCATCTTAACTGCAAGGGACTCGAACTTAGCGTAGACGTCACTGCATTCTCGATCCAGAATTTCAGCCGAGAAGCATATTGGGTCGCGCTGTAACTTGCTTTGGCCGAGTGTCGAAAAGATTGATTTCAGAAGCCGGATTTCCTTCTCTACCCAAGCCTTTGACTCTCTCATCTGGCCCACTGGCGGTGACAGAAGATAGCACTCCCGGCGGCAGGGCGGTGCATCAGGCAGAGCATCCGTGCTCTCTGTCATTCGCTTCTGTCGTCGTCGCGTAAGGAGCTCCGCTAGTGGCATCACCCCTGACAGGGAAAATGCCTTTTTGAAATTCTTGACATCATAATCGCCATGATCGCAGGAATGACTGTAGCAAATGAGGCAACCTAAGATAAGGTAGTTGCATAGGTGGTCCTCGATAACGTCGTACAGTTCCCCTTGAGGTGCGACAGAGGCCTCTTTGGCCGCCGGTTTTGGGGCCAAAACGCTGTCAACTGACTCCTCGAGTGCGAGAATTCTGCGAAGCTCAATTTTACTCGCGAGCGGTAAGTCATCATCCTCGAAAGCTTCTTTGAATGCATCTGTAAACAGCGCGGCAGCTCTCCTAGAGTCTTGGCTAGTGGGGTCGCCATCGGCAGTCTCGCGGCTGGATCGAATGATGTCTGTCTTCTCCTGTGGCGTGATTTTATCACCAGACTGTTGACTGGCCATGTGTGCAATCAATGCAGCTGTTGTACAGTTGGCTATGCAAAGCTTCTCCAGCCAGGTTTTCAGATAGAGAGACACAGTGGCAGCGCGCTCGGTCTGAATTGTCTGAATGACTTTTTCTTCTCGGTTCATAGGTTTAAACCCGGACTTGGTATCGATTTCTTCAAGTTCTTTTAGCCACAAGTTATATTTCGATTCCTCGCTGCTGTCCAGGTCGCGCAAGTGTGGGACAAAAGTCAGCATCGTCTTCGGCGTGAGAATGTTCTTTTTTATCTCGACGTGGTGGAATCGATATCGTGGGACTCGCTCCTTTGTTGTTTTGATCGGTACTATCTCGTGATGCTCTTCGCGCCCGTCTTTTCGTGTCTTCAAGTATTGCTGTTTGGTAGAGTAAGCGTGCGTTCAGTGGAACTTCATTGACGGCCTACCTTGAATTTGATCTTCATGGTCTTTCCTTTCCTCTCCGGAATAGGTCCGATCCCCAAGCCCTCGAAAAGATTTGCACCATGCTGGACACGCCACTCTGCAGGCGTCGTAGCCTCGATTGACTGCGACACCAGCCGCGAGTGGTCCTGTCGCACGTCTTTCAGCAGATCTTGTAGAGCACTCGTCAAATCGGCTTTGTTCCACTTCTTCGGCGCAAGACTGGCGCGGGACGTCCTGGATTGCGGCGTAGCGAGTTGTGGTGTTTGCATCGAGGATTCCAGCGACTGTGGCGTAGTGGTGGGGGTGGGATTGCTTGCGGTTGTATTTTGCAATTCAATTCGCGTCTGCGAGCGCCGTAGCGGCGGCGGGCTTATTTCTCGCACGCTTTGAAGCGCATCCGTTACTGAAAAACTTGAGCTAGCTGGCGCAGCTGGTCTGGAAACGTATGTTTTGGTGCCACCACTGGCAAGGTGGGATGGTGGCCCATTGCCAGACAAGATAGACGATGGCGGGGGGATCGCAGCTGCTGGGTAGCTATATGTAGTATGCGAATTGAGATAGGGCGATGCGTAGGTGTGCTGTTGTGCAGGAGATCGCATGCGAAAGTCGTCTGCATACGGCGCTCGAGAGACGCCGTTGTGGTCACGCCTCGACATGGCGCCAGGGTTGGTCCGGTTCGTTCCACAGAGAGCGTCTCCTTGCGCTGACTAGTAACAGGCGCATTGCACTCCAGTCATTTCCCTGCTGATGCAAGCGCTGGGAGAATGATGCTTGCTTCCCGAGGCGGGAAGTCGATGTTGTGCTGTGTCGTTGTGAAGGCAGTGAATGTGGGGGCGCGCGCACTTGCTGGGCGCGTCGACTAGGAGAAAGCGCCACAATGCCCACTTTGGTGGCCTTGCTTGCAAAGCTAGGGGAAGTTATTCTACCAACATTAATTAGATAGTATGACTTTAAAGATATAAAAGAGAAAGGGGAAATAATAAAAACGAAGGAATAAGAGGAATAAGAGTAGAAAAAATATATACAAAAGAAACAAGGAAAATAGAGGAGATAAGAAAAATAGAAGAAATATCAAGAAAGAAGGTATATTATACTAATCCACATCTCCCACACAGTGTAGGAGGCATCCAAACCCGCCCGTGATATTCGACTCCGGACGTCTGACTTATGTTACTAGACCCATAGTGTTCGACCATCAGTGTTCGACCATCAGTGTTCGACCCATCAGTGTTCGACCCATCAGTGTTCGACCCGTCACCCCCTTGGCGCTCGACATGATGTTTGCTGGATTGGTAACCGGATCGGTTGGGGCGGCGCATAATCATTACTGATCTCAGTATGTTCATAGATTTGATTGCACTCGCTCCATTGCAATTGGGTTGTGAGTTGCAAATGTTCTCGTAGACGACCACGGTTTAAGATCGGGTCACACCACAGCCCATCAAGATACGCCTTGAAAGCCAACAAAGCATTAATACATAAATTAGAATTAGACAGAGCATGCCAATCCCGCGACTGTTCGGAGGGCTGTGGGCCTCTGCCAAAGCCCGGATATCCAACCCGGTACTTAAAATCGCGGCCACTGCCGCTCCCATAACTCAAGAAGTTGGACCCGACCTTTAAACGAGCAAACCCCGATTGCTTTCCTTGAGTATTTTTAGCATCCAAAACAGCCTTTTCAATGGACTGTTGGGTCCGACCACACGAAGCCGGGGGCGGCCCAACGTGACGCCATCGCCAACTGCGCAACCAAGACCAAAACCGACTTTAAAAATCAACAAAAAATATAAAAAATATACTCCGATACGGGGAATCGAACCCCGATCTCTCCGGTGAAAGCGGAGTATCCTAACCGTTGGACTATATCGGATTTAAGCTTCTTGTTGAAAAATTCTGATAGTTTTTGATATAAAAGGCTATCTCCAAATCAGGTTCTTGAGGGCCTCGACCGCGTTTACCCTTCACCACAGCTAAATTACCTGCACCGTGCGGCAGTAAATACATGGAAATTCAATTACTGTAAGACTATGCAGATATACGGTTTCGCGGTTTTGTAGGTACGGCAGTAGTACGCCGATACCTGGTTACTCGAGTTTACAACGGAGGGTGACCCAAGAAGGTTGCGGGCGGTAGCACGAGAACTTCATCACAGCATGCAACTATCGACACGGTCTACCAATACTTGGAGAATGCAGCGCCCTAGAGTTTTTTTCCTTGGGCTTGGCTCAGTGTGGGTGTTTTAGAGTTAGTGCGGCTGACTCCCAGCGGAGTCGTGGACCGCCGGGCCTGTCGGCGTTGTTGATTGGCTGTCCATATTAGTCGCGCCGGAACTTGAATCAAATACCATAAGAAGCTGCACTACGTCATGGGTGTTTCTCCGTCCGTACCTCAATAGACGGCACTGAATGGCATCGTCACTTTGTTACTTGACGATGGTTTCAAGGGGCTTTGAGAGACTTTGCACCCGTGGGAGAGATAACTGGACCTAAAACCATACAAAAGATGCTCTGATAACAAATTGCCATAGCCTAGGCTTTTAACAGCCACCCGTTTCCTTGTTGATATATGGTATGCAGCCCGCAATGCATCAACAATGACCAGCACTGCATGCCGAGCCGTCGTGATGTGTAGCACATCACGAACTGAATTTTTCCATGCCAGCACTGATTGATGATGAATTCGGTGGAGACCCTCAACTGTCTACTGCTCCATCTGGTAGATGCGTCAGAGCGGCCTAATCCGCTGCACGAGGATCTCGCAGTGGCGGAAACTGCCGTTCCAGTGCTTGGATGGCAATGTAAATCACATGGATTGTCCGCCGCCAAGCTGCACACCCTCTTGTCGCCCCATCGATCGATAAAGTGGCTGGTCTGGCATTAGCGGCGCATGCAATCAACGAGGGCCACTCAGATCTCGGCAGTGGTACAGATTAATGAGGGCGCATCCAGTGATCGACGACGGAATAGCCGCATTACTCTAGCTATTCAGCTTTTAAAATAAAAATTGGCATCACCGATACTGATAAGGTGGAGCTGCTGTTTACAACCGATGCAACGAGGTACCTGGGTTAGGCTTGTGGAATAATCGGCTACGCCGATATCAAGCCCGTCATCGTCTGCAGGCGTTTCCGTACCGTTTATACCTCTGAGAGGCGATGATTGTGCCACGCTGCGAATGTGATGCCAACATTCCAAGTTTTGAGTGGTGGCGCGATGCTGTTGAAGCGAACATCCCCTCAAAGATGCCCCAGGCAAATTCATCTCCCCTGCAGGTACGATAAATGAGCACTGCATGAGAGTGTAACTGCTACGAACGTTGGCGAAGCAGCACCAGAGCTTACAACTTGATATATGAGCTGAGCGCAGGGACAGTAATCCTTCATAGAGCCCGCGTATGATGGGGGCTTAGCACTTCAGCTTGCATGCAACTTATGGCAAGATTCAAGACAAGTCCCGTTGATTGTATAAGTGCAAGGCCAGCCTCAACCCAGACGACTTAAAAGCTACTGCGCAATACGTGTGGATACATGCCAGCTAGTATTACTTTTGCTTTCATCATCTTTCTTGGAGACAAACAAGAGCCAAGATTTAGTAACGTTAAATATATACAGAGGTTCTTTCTTTGTTTCCGAAAGTCTCTGCTATTTCAGCTGGCGCCAGCCGCCCAACGCCCCTTGATTGCTGCGCAGCATTCCAGCAATGTCGCAGGCGGTGACAGGCCAACCTTACAATGCGCTACAACTTACACGTAGATGCTCCTTTTGACCGGCAGTCTCTTATGCCTGGTGCGGTGGCTGTTTATTTTGTTACTGCTGCCGTCATTTTTATCGTATTTTATTTTTATTTTAAGTTGATGGAGGTGATCGACAGACCCTGGGGACTGTGGCTGGTGCCTTGATTGATGCGCTCGATTTTTACCGGGTGGCAGTGCAACAAGCAAACCAAGAAAGCAAGCGGTAAGTCGACTGGTAAGCAGGAATCCGTCAGAGACCCTGCAGGGCGTGAAAATCGCGTTGCCAACGCGGAGCGTGGGAGAGCCGGCCGAGCCGTCGCCTGCCCAACCAGCCCAAGCATAGGCAAAAAACCTGATTTTGGACGCCATGACAGATGCACCCCTGTCTATCCCGGTGGGCAGAGGACGACGAGGGCCAAGGCGCCGGAGATGATGTGAAATTGGCCCTGGTTCAGGTTTCGTCATTCTCGGGCCTAGTCTGAAACTAACGTACTGGGAAGCCAAACCAGCCGCATTTGGAATGGACGGCGCCCCACGACTGCGGGAGCGACGACGACGAGGTGTGTGTGTTGGCGATGACTATGACTTTTGTCTTTTCGTCTTGGCGGAGACGCCGGATATCGTGAAGCCCGGGAAGCTACTGGCAGTCTGTGACGAGATCAATGAGGCGCAAACAAGCGATGGACTGGCCTCACCAGGTTGGCAAACGGAACCCGCTTCCTGCACATCAAGGGTCCCTCGATATTGACCAGGTGATTGGATCGAGACGCCTCTGGCTTAATCGGCAGAAATACGCATCCCCCTGCGCAGGCTCCAATGTTTTGGTAGGCGCCGAGCTACGTTGCTACCCACCAGGCAGCTAAGGTTTGAAGAAGATGTGGTGGAGGGGGAGGAGATGGTTGGGACAAGTGTGTCAAGGTGTGTGCGGGCTGGCGGGCTGGAGGTGACCGTCATGGGCCTCGCATTGGCGCGTCGAGGGTACCTACCGAGCGAGCAGATTTTAGCTGGCAGTAGCGCTGTTCCAGCAATCTTTGTACCTGTAAAGCCTGTTCAAGCCTCCAAAGCAGGGTTGGAGCAGGGATCCACTCCAAGAAAGGATGACGTAGCCGTAGAAACCATCCCACCCAAGGTAATGGTCCGCTTTCCTGCAAGCAACCAAGCACCAAGCTCCCAACCCGCTCTTCTTAAAACCATCCGCATCGCCCCATCTGTTCCTACGACTTGGTCTCGATATTCTTCCCCTGTTGATACCTTCTTGATCTACACTTCAATTGATCATCATCGCTACTTGCAGTTCCCTGACCTGCAAACACTTCAACTCTACCCAAACCAATCACTCACCGCACACACCCCTTCCAAGATGCATCGCACATACTCTATGCGCCAGTCGCGCGCTCCCACCGCCTCGCAGCTCCAGGTACGCCTCTCGCGAGCGCCTCTCACAGGTCGATTCGCCGTGCTGTTGGCTCACGCAAGCTAATCATCGCATCTCACAGACTCCTCCTCCCCCTCCTTCTTCCACCAAGTCCGGACGTTTTTTCGGCCGCGGTAGCCTTGGTAAGTGCACTAAATTGCGGCAGTGGCACCATTCTCAAAGCGACCGAGCTCAATCGCCGCGCTGCCTCTCAATTGGCACGCCATACAGCTAACAGCTCGATTCTCAGGCCATGCCCTCCGCCGCAACGCCGGTGGCGCTTTCGGTCCCGACCTGGCCAAGAAGCTGTCCCAGCTCGTCAAGATGGAAAAGAACGTCATGCGCAGTCTCGAGACTGTCGCCAAGGAGCGCATGGATGTCGCTGTAAGTTCCCCTCGCATCTGCCACCCCGTCTGCCACTAGTCAATCCTAACACTTTACCAGCAACAACTCTCCATCTGGGGCGAGGGCGCCGACGAGGATGTCTCCGACGTCACCGACAAGCTCGGTGTCCTACTGTACGAGATTGGCGAGCTCGAGGACCAGTACGTCGACCGCTATGACCAGTACCGCATCACCATGAAGAGCATCCGCAACATCGAGGCCTCTGTCCAGCCCAGCCGTGACCGCAAGCAGAAGATCACCGACCAGATTGCCCAGCTCAAGTACAAGGAGCCCAACTCCCCCAAGATTGTTGTCCTCGAGCAGGAGCTTGTCCGTGCCGAGGCCGAGTCCCTCGTCGCCGAGGCCCAGCTCTCCAACATCACCCGCGAAAAGGTCAAGGCTGCCTACACCTACCAGTTCGATGCCCTCCGCGAGCACTGCGAGAAGGTTGCCATCATTGCTGGCTACGGCAAGCACCTCCTCGAGCTCATCGACGACACCCCCGTCACTCCTGGTGAGACCCGCGCCGCCTATGACGGCTACGAGGCCAGCAAGGCTATTATCCAGGACTGCGAGGATGCTCTCACCAGCTGGGTCAGTTCCAACGCTGCCGTCTCCTCCAAGCTCTCCACGCGCTCCCGCGGTCTGTCCCAGCGCCGCCGCAACAACATCGCCAACCGCGAGGAGGGTCACGACCTGTCCAAGCAGGACGGCTCGTGGCGCGAGGACTCCGAGGAGGAGGAGGAAGAGGAGGAACTCGACTCCGATGCCGGCCTGAACGGTGAGCACCGCGGCCGCACTCAGGAAGCTGTCGTCGCCTAATTTGGCTCCTATAATGAATGATTTACAACAAGAGCGAAAACGAAATACAAAATATGGTTGGTAATATGACGGAAAAGGGACAGCGGTCTGGAGAAATACGGACTTGCTGTCTTATAATGGCAGTAATGGCAGCAAATGGACGCGTTTATGGAGAGAGTGGTGGAAGGCATACCCCGACAGGCCACGCAAAGCCTAGATTTGACGCTTCTATCTGCTAGTAAAGTAGTTCTTTTTATATTAGGTGTACTCTTATTGCTTAATACAAGTCTAAAAATTAAAAAAAAAATATGCCCAAGAAATGTGACCTGAGTATGATTTCCAAATAGCATCAATGCTGCGAGGTGTTGATGGCTCTAGACGACTGTTTGACCATCCCACTGGCCCATTTGGCTGGCAAAGCGCTCAACCTCCATTTTCGTGATGCGATGACCAGGAACAACAACCAGGCCGAGGTATCGTGATGTCATGTCCAGCGTCACATTGCTGCCCGCAGCCTGTGTCATGGCCGACAACCGTTGTTCTTCGGTCGGTGGTCGGTATTCGTAGGTATGTGCTAGCACAATGTTGCTTTCCTGGCCACGGAGAGAAGACAAGTTAGCGGTGAGAACGGTAATGAATTCCAGGAGAAGCGACAGCGAGGAGCACGAACCGCATCCGTGCATTTAAACTGTCCGCAGAACAGACGCCCGTCGGTCGCGACGATGCGC
Source organism: Paracorniculantispora psalliotae (assembly GCA_002796755.1). NCBI lineage: Eukaryota > Fungi > Ascomycota > Sordariomycetes > Hypocreales > Cordycipitaceae > Paracorniculantispora > Paracorniculantispora psalliotae. Next base: position 1,143,402 of record PHFE01000107.1, read on the forward strand.
AGGTTCTGGTTCAACAGCGACGACAGGTACTCGTGCGCCGCGTCCTTGTCCATGTCTTACGAGTCGTCGTAGGGTCTGGATACGCAGACATGTGAGCCGACGCAGCCGCAACAGTAGCACGATAGAGAGGAAATGGCCAGGAGCGGTTTGGAAGTCTGCGTCGCTGGTCGATTCTCAGAATGCGGCGCTCGCTGGTGGGCTGCATGCTCGCCGAGCTCCACTGTAAATTTGGTGCTGGCACCCCTAGCAGATGCGTCATCCTGCTGAGCACTGCACCGTGAATTTGTTCACTTGCAAGCGCGCGCGCCGTCGCGGGAAATTGCCGTTTTTCATCAAACCAAATTACATCAATCGTGGCTGTTCAGCATTACGGCGGCGGCTTTCCTATCTCAGTCATGCCTTGAGGCGCCATACCATTCGAAAGAACGCGACCGTTTGACAACCCATCGACAACACATAGCCACCCGCAGCCATGGGTGTGAACGGCCTCTGGACCGTGGTGCAGCCATGTGCGCGACCGACCAACCTGGCCACGCTCAACCGAAAGCGCCTCGCCGTCGATGCCTCTATCTGGATATACCAATTTCTAAAAGCTGTGCGCGACAAGGAAGGCAATGCGCTGCGCAACTCCCATGTTGTCGGCTTCTTCCGGCGCATATGCAAGTTGCTCTGGTTTGGCATCCAGCCCGTCTTCGTGTTTGATGGGGGCGCGCCGGCCCTGAAACGGGCCACGATCCAGAAGCGACAGCGCCGCCGCGAGGGCCGCCGCGACGATGCCGTGCGAACTGCTGGAAAGCTGCTCGCGGTGCAGATGCAGCGCATTGCCGAGGAGGAGGAGCAGAAGCGCAGGAGGGAGAAGGAGCGACCCCAAGCAGCCAGACAGGCGACGGAAGAGCCCATGCCGGATCCCAGCGATATGGTCTACGTTGACGAGATTGGCATGTCCAACCAGGAGCGTCAGCGCAATCGCAAGTTTCACAAAAAGGATGCGTATCATCTGCCTGAGCTCGAGGGTGGCATTGCGTCTATGGGAAAACCCGATGATCCTCGTATTATGAGCGTCGAGGAGCTGGAGGAATACGCGCGCCAGTTTAACAATGGCGAGGACATCAACTTGTACGACTTTAGCAAGATTGATTTCGACGGCGAGTTCTTCAAGAGCCTGCCGCCGCCCGACAGATACAATATTCTCAATGCTGCGAGACTACGAAGCCGTCTGAGAATGGGCCTGAGCAAAGAACAGCTGGATGACATGTTCCCGGACCGCATGGCATTTTCAAGATTTCAGATTGAGCGTGTCCAGGAGCGCAATCACCTCACCCAGCGTCTCATGTACGAAGTGGGCATGACCGGCACTGACCTGACGCTTGGCGTGAATGCTCGCGTTGCAGGCGAAAAGGATAGAGAGTATATTCTGGTCAAGAATGATGGTGCTGAAGGTGGTTGGGCATTGGGTGTTGTTAGTAAAGAGAAAGATATTGGCGAAGCGCACAAGCCCATCGATGTTGACGCTATTGAGATCCAATACCAGAAAAAAGAGGAAAACGACGATGAGGATGATATAGAGGATTTTGAAGACGTGCCCATTGAGGGTTTGAATCGTCTGCCGAAATACGACACCGCAGCAGCAATAGAAGCCGCTCGCGATATTGCTTCAAAGCGTCAACAGTTTTACGACAGCCACAAGGAAACGTCCAACGGCGAAGAGGACTCTCTTTTCGTTGGAGGGTCAGCAGAAACACCTGCATTAGCGAACGAACTTCAAGAGGTGGATCTCACTCATCTTGACGAAGAAGACGACTTGAACCGCGCAATCGCGCTGTCATTACAAAATCAACATGGAGTCGGAGAAAGTTCTGCAGCAGAAGACGATTTATTTGAAGATGTGCCAATGGGTGACAGGCCGGACTGGGCGCAAAAGGCCGTGGAAGCAGCCAAGCCATTGACAGCTCACGGTGGTTCCATGATTGCGCACATTGTCAACAACCGATCCAATGCCGCTGTACCGAAGCGCCAAGAAAAGCAAGACAAGCCAGAAAAGCCAGCCGCCGATGACAGCGACAGCGACGAGGACATGCAAGCCATCATGGCGCGGTCCCGTAAAGCCAAGAAGCAGGCCGCGCCAGCTCCACGTCCAGTCTTGGAAAACAAGAAGAACCCGTTTGATGGCCCGCTGCCGTTTCCGAAACTCAGCTGGGGGTCCTCCCTATTTGGACAGGCAAAAAATGGCAATGCGCAAGCCAAGGCATCGACGGGCACTTCATCGGCCCCAGCGGATGATGCTCAGGATGGACAGAAAGAAGATAATGATATGGCTGGTGGATTTACTGTCGCAAACCAGGACGACCAAGCCCGGGAGCTGCCGCCGTGGATGGTTGATGACTCGGACATCCGAGATTCTCTGAAGAAGCAGCAGGACGCTGACCGCGAAATCAATGCCCAAGACAGAGAAGATGCCGAGGAGCTGGATCGGAGACGGAAGAAAGAGATGCAAGATCGGCTGATCGAAATCGAGTCAGACTCTGATGATGACAGCGATATACAGATCATTGAGGTACCGCCGTCTCCGCCCCCCAAGTCTGCAACTGAGAAGCCACAAGCAAAGGACAAGCAGACAGAGGCAGAACAAAGAGAGCCGAAAACCCAAGCGGGTCAATCGACGATGGAGCCTGCAATCCAAGTCGACGACCCTACACAAGTTCAGCCGACAATGTCCGAATCACAATTCTCTACTGCGCCAGAACCTTCTGCGATAACGCAAGCAACCACACCTCCCAAGGAGGCAGAGTCACCCGAACCCGAATTTGAGGATATTGAGCTGCCTCAGGTCGCCGAAGAAGCAACTGCCCCTGAGCCAGAAACCAGCGAGGTGGCGCCTGATGCTCAGGAACAGCCTGCGACTGCACCCATCACGATTGATGACGATGAGCTTTTTGGGGACGCAGACGAGAACGAGTATAGTGATCCGGAAGAGGAAGAACTTCTGGTGCAAATGGCTGAAGAAGCAGAGGAGCATGCGCGCTTCGCCAGCGAGCTCAATCAAAAGTCCATGGAACAGAACCGTCATGACTACGAACAGGAACTACGACAGCTTCGCACTCAGCAGAAGAAAGATCGTCGTGACGCTGATGAGGTCACTCAAGTGATGATATCCGAGTGCCAGGCTCTTCTGCGACTCTTTGGTATCCCGTATATCACGGCGCCCATGGAAGCCGAAGCGCAATGTGCCGAGCTAGTTCGTCTGAACATGGTGGATGGCATTGTTACCGATGATTCCGATACATTTCTATTTGGCGGCACTCGCGTCTACAAGAATATGTTCAACAGCAACAAATTCGTCGAGTGCTACATTGGCAACGAGCTGGAAAAGGACCTATCCCTCTCGCGACAGCAGCTCATCTCTCTCGCCCACCTCCTCGGATCCGACTATACCGAAGGTCTCCCGGGCGTCGGCCCCGTCACGGCCGTAGAGATCATCTCCGAATTCCCCGGCAAAGACGGCCTAGGCGAGTTCCGCGCCTGGTGGGACGACGTGCAGTCGCAGTCGCGGCCCAAGGCCGACGATGCCGGCTCCCCGTTTCGCAAGAAGTTTCGTCGCGCGCAGGCGACCAAGCTGTTCCTGCCGCCCGGCTTCCCCAACCTCGCCATCGACGACGCCTACCTGCACCCCGAGGTCGACAGCAGCACCGACCCGTTCCAGTGGGGCGTACCGGACCTGGAGGGCCTGCGGCAGTTCCTCATGGCGACAATTGGGTGGAGCAAGGAGCGGACGGACGAGGTGCTCGTGCCCGTCATCCGCGACATGAACAAGCGCGAGGTGGAAGGCACGCAGAGCAACATCACGCGGTTCTTTGGCGGCGGCGTGGGCGCCGGGGCGCGGGAGGCGTTTGCGCCACGGCAGACGGCTGCGGCGAGCAAGAGAATGGCGGCGGCGGTGGATCGGCTGAGAAAGAACACGACGGGTGAAGAGGCGGAAGGCTCGCAGCAGAGCAATAAACGACAGAGACGATAGATTTTGTAATAATTCAGTTGTACATTTTAGTCCATGTGTACATGACGCAACACATTTCTATTTCCCTGATTTTTTCCTTAAAAAAAAGAAACATATTGAATAAGAACAACTTTGAAATATAACTAGCTATTGTTATCACATTCACGCTACATTATCTGTCGGCCACTCAAATAGTAATAAGCCGGCATTTTCGGCTCCTAGCTCGGCTCGCATTCTCTCCTCAAACGCAGGCAAGTCCACCTGCTTCACCAAGTGTTCTTTGTTAAATTCCGTCGTGTTCCTCAGCTTGATTCGCCTCAGTTTCGGAAGCTGGCCAAGCACATCGCGCCACTCTGCGCCAGAATCGCATTCATGCAGCAAACGCCACGGTGAGCTGCTGCTGCGGCCCCTCTGCCAGACGACATCGAGCTGGATGGACGTCATGCTCCAGCGCTGATCATAACTGAGCCTTGTTTCGACCAATTTGCGAAAATGAAGCGCTTCGACAAAACGCAGCGTATTGCGACCGTAGTATACTTCGACCCCGGCGAAATACATGGCGCGGCAGGCCAGGAGGAGGCTAACCAGCGGCGACCATGCGCTGCTGCGACTTGATTTCTTGGCCTTGACAAAACGTGATTTTGGGAACAACAAGAGAGGCCCATCGTTGGCGAGAATCGGAGTTATAATTTGAACCAGCAGTTCGTGGGGAAGCCGGGCTAACTGCGACGGTTGCTGATCGGCTTGCCGTGTGGTTTCTCGAGCAATTGGTGGCCCAGGGCTCATGGCTACATCATGGCCATCTTGTATTTCCTCCGCTTGTTTTCTTTTCCCAGGAGGCGACATATTTCATGTATTTCGTTTAAGGATGAGACGATTTGAGATGAGGAAAAGTGCTCTCATGAGGAGATTCACGGTCTGCCGCGGGGCACCCGCATTCTTCAGTGAAGCTCAGCGCACGCGAGTGAGGTTAGCGCAGCCACCTGTGAAAACGAACGAGCCTTGCCCAAGATCGCTGAGACCACAGCCCGGTTATTCTTACTCCAGAAGGGGAACCGAGTCCATGTAGCCTTGAATACGGCTTTGCCTTTTTTGAGTAAGTTGAACACGACCAAAGCCGTGGCTGGCTGAGCTGCCATGCAGACTCCGCTTCATGGACATAGTATAAAAGGATCACACATCCCACTTCATAACCACCTCTTATTCTCTTCTCTCATTCTCAACGCTCTCGTCTGTTGCGCCGGCCTTGCAACGATACTGAAACCTCACCAGTTCACAGAGAAAGACAAGTGACTCAATAATTTCCGCTCAACATGACCGGCCCAGTGTTGTACGAGGCCACAGTGCCCTACTTTCGCAAAGCATTGGAGAATCAAATCAAGCTTCTGAAAAAGGGACAGGAATGGTGCAAGGAGAATGACCATGAGGAGACGAAGCTCTCCAATGGTCGTCTGGTAGAAGACATGCCTGTATGGATCATCATCTCCATTCTGCTCTTATCTATTTTTCATTTACTGATGCATTCCACAGCCTCTTCCATTTCATGTAACCTTTTCTACCTACAATACTGTCCAATTTCTTGTGGATTTAGGGGCTACCGACGCAACGCCAGAAGACATTGTCTCTGAAGGCCTCTCGCTGGACGAGTTGATAGCGAGAGTTGAGCGAGCCCTCAAAGTGTTAGAAAGTGTCGATCAAAACAAGTTGGCATCGAAAGAGCAGGACGCGATCAAAATTAATCTTGGCAATTTTTCTCTTGATCGACCTGCTCTACAATATGCCCACGAAATTTCAGGACCCAGTTTGTGAGTCGTCTTGTCAGATATCCTACCCTTGGCCACTCAGCTAACAAGTAATACGCAGCTGGTTTCACCACACCATGGTTTACAGCATCCTGCGGGTGCAAGGCGTGCCGCTAGAGAAGCGTATTTTCCTGTCGGCTTTTTAAACATTTATGCCCTTTGTCATTTTTATATGTGATTTCCCACCGTTTCAAATAGGTCAAATTAATAAATGCCCCGTGACGCTCTATGTGCCGTTTATGTTGCAGTAAGCGCTAACCAACTGACGGGTGGGCTGCCCGCTCTGTGTCTGCTGCGGTGCAGTGTCACAGCTGGTGACACAGCTTACGGTGACATACGGCGCGTACATCAACTCACTGAGAGAAGGCATTCCTGTATGTCGGAACCGCCAAGTTTCATCCGTCCGATCTGCACAAAAGGCTGGGACGATCTTTTTACCACATTACACTGGAAGGCCGGATAACCCGGCACGCAGTCGCCATTCCGCCCGAGCTAGGCGCCTGCGCCCGGCGACATATCCCGCAGCCTTGTCTTGGACATTCGTCTTTCATTCTTATCACTCTGAAAATTACCTCAAAGCAGCAAGTTCGCTAAAAATGGGTGACTTGACCGTGATCCAGTGCATTGCGCGCTGCTCAGCTCTGGCCAGATGGCTAGCCGACGGAAATGATGGCTCACCGTTTAAGCCATCACTTGATGCTGACACGGACACGGACACGGACAATGATGTGGCCGACGCCAGCAAAACCCAGGAACTTGAATGTTTGGAGAAAAGCTTAGAAGAACTGGGCTCTTTGTTGGATACGTATCCCAGCGGCGCCCAAAATCGACGCCAGGACGATCATTTGGCCGTCAGGGAGCTGGCCAGCAGCTGCAAGTCTCTGTGCGGTCGAGTTTTGTTGGCTCTTCACAATTCCCGAGGACCCAAGCGTATTGCTACGTCCCTGAATACCTGGAAAACGTCACGCCCTTCTGTAGGGAATTCACGACAGGGATTCGGGCTACGAAAACTCTCCGAAAGGCTGCGAGACTTGCAGACAAGCCTGACTTCTCACACGAGCAAGGTTTTGACGTACGTTCCGCCACTGCGCATGATTGTATCTGTTTCTTACCTTAAAAAATAGGGCTTATTATGCTGCTTCAAAACACCAAATTCGGCAGATTCAGTTGGATAGCCGCAGGTTTGAATGCCAAAAGCCTCATCGACTCAAAATGCTATCCAGCACATTGCGCAACTTAGAAACGCAAGTACGATCATTGCAACAAAGTCCACTCGAAAGCGTGGTCTCCTCTGACGAGATTGGGGTATTTAAAACTCAAATTCAGCAAATAGAAGATCAAAAGCAAAATATCCAGCGCGACCATGCGATCTTGAAGAGTCTCGCTTTCAAAAGCAACGTTGCTCGGCATGACACAATTCCGACGGCACATCAAAGAACCTTCTCCTGGGTATTTGGCTCAGCCGGATCAAACTCAACATCTCCTTCGAATCTCAGCCTGAAAACATGGTTGGAGCAAGGCAGCGGAATTTTTTGGGTGTCGGGTAAGCCGGGAGCTGGTAAATCAACCTTGATGAAGTTCATCGCAGACCATGAGCGGACACAGGAGGCTCTGTCAAGGTGGTCGGCGCCAAAATTCACAGTTATTGTCAGTCATTACTTTTGGTGTGCGGGTACCCAGATGCAACGATCTCACAATGGTCTGTTGCAAACTCTGCTTTTTGAAATATTGAGACAGTTGCCTGATTCAATAGAATCGCTGTTTCCGCAGCGCTGGGTTTCGTCGGACGTGGCTGGATGGACTACCGAAGAGCTGTATCAAGCTCTTTTTGCTGTTATTGAACAATCCGACTTGCCAGTCAAATTTTGCTTCTTCATCGACGGACTGGACGAGTTTGGAGGTGACCACGTCGCGTTATGCCACGAACTGATGGCGTTGGCCAAGTCCGGCAACGTCAAGCTGTGTCTTTCGAGCAGGCCGTGGAGTGTGTTTGAAGAAGCCTTCGGTTCCGGCAAGATGGGACATTTGCGCTTACACGACGTGACCAAGAACGACATTGTGGACTTTGTTCTCGACCGCTTTGCTCAGCATTCAGACGTGCCACAGGGCTTGAGCCAGGACGAGTTACGGCAAATCGCGCTAGGAGTTAGCGAAAAATCGCAAGGCGTCTTTCTTTGGGTATCCCTAGCCACGAAATGCCTTCTTGAGGTACTGTCAGAGGGCCACTCTTCATCGATGTTGTTTGCGAACCTGGATCAGTACCCATCCGAATTAGACGAGTTCTTCACCTACAATCTGGAAGCTGTCCCTGAAAATGACCAAGCCAGAATGGCGACATCGCTCCTTATTACCGAAGCGGCGGAAAAGCCTTTAGACATTGGCATCTACTATTTCCATGAGATGGAGTTTGCCGATCCGGAGTACGTCTTCAAATTGTCTCCCGACCCCCCGAGCCGGCTGGAATACAGACGACAGTTATCACAAACAACACAGCAACTTGAGTCCATTTGCCGCGGACTTTTGGCTGTTGATCAGAGAACAAAGGTCGTTAATTGCTTTCATCGCACAGTGAAGGATTATCTTGACCAAGCTGAAACCAAGGCTATGCTGAGCACCAAAGCGCCGCTAGGATTTTCTCCAAAATTGTGCCTCGTTAAGGCGTCTGCTGCGTGGACAAAATCCAGCAGAGCTACAATGTCGGAAGAACCTAAAGCGGAGTTCTTATCCAGTATCACATCATTGTTGGGTGCCGCGGTCCAACTGCAGAGCGCTGAAGATGTGGAGCTCTTCCATCGACTCTTGCACAACCTTGACGGATGCCTTGTAGCAAAAGGGCCTGGCGCAGAAGAAAGCTTGCAAATTCTTCGAACTCAAGTGGTCAGTCACAGAATATGGCATTATCTTTCAGCTATTCAGCTACGACACCCTGGATACTTTGATATCTTCGAAGTTCCGCCTCTGGTCCTGGCTCTCTTCCCCGATTACGAGATTAGCGAGATTCGTGAGAGGCGCCCGCGATGGGACGAGGCTACGACAAAAACGGTACTGTGCCTTCTAGAACAAGGACAAGATCCCAATAAGTTCTTCTCTACAGCAGAAACTCTGGGCACGACAACGGAGAAAACGCCCTGGATTGTGCTCTGCGAGCATGTCATGCCGCAGACCGACGACACACACATTGCCACGATTCGGAAATTGCACTCGCATCTCAAATCAGCCCTGGAAATGGGCATACTCGACGCATTTCTATCGCACGGCGCCAATCCCAGCGCTAAATGCCAACGCCCAGGAAAGTCAATCAGCATCGCGGCCACGGATTACTTGCTTGACGCATTCCGTCTCAGCACAGAAGACGATTCAGAGATGCAGGAGCTCTATTTACAGCATGTGCACTGGTTCACACCGAAAGAAGCCGACCACATGAATGCAGTCATAAACGACTTTTTTCGCTTCGTGGAGAAGGAGAAATCTCAGAGTCAGCAAGGAGCGGCATTCCTACAGAAAGTATCGGAAAGATTGCTAGAGCTGTCAACTCAGCTCCAGCAGCGAAGAAGATAGCGACTAGCTTCTAAACAGAAAATATTCTTAGTTTATCTACTTCTTTTTTAAATATAGCTTGTATCTGAAGAGCTAATTATTCTGTAGATCGAACTCCCGCAACGTCTTTCCCATATGTCATGTTAATGCTTATGCATTGCTATTGAACTCCGTACTCAGACACTCCGTTCTTCCTCTTGCGAGTTCTTCGCAGTCTCACTTGGGCTAGATACCCCTTCTTCGGCCGGATAATCCGTATCGGCAACATGGAATAGAAGCACCCAAACTACCCCAATTATTCCAAGCACAAAGAAACTACCGTTGTTAGTATATGATGAGAATAGAAAGCTCAACAAACTTACGAGAGCTGCAAACTTGCTTGTCCAATAAAAGGCACACGCTCTCCGGCCATGATGAAAGAAACCATCATTCCAAACGTCGAGTAAAATTTGAACATTCCGGCAACGCGCGCGAGCTTTGCAGGATCAACCGTGGTCGATGATAGTGTATATTCCGTGCACATTTGGTACCCAGCGTATGCCGCGCCAAATAACAGGAAACATGCGAGCATTCCGCCAAATTCGGGGTCTTTCCAATCGAATGAACCCGAGACTGGGCGTGATTCGACATTATTCACCTCTAGCCAGCTCATCAAGCCCACACATCCGGCTATGGCGATTATGCCCATGATGCTGATACCAAGAAGACCTCGATGACGGCGAGATTTGATGAAGCGGCTATCGAGAATGCAGATGAGCAAGCCAGGCATGACAATTTGAATTGTCTGATACGTGAAATTGTTGACAGAGCGTGTTCTAAGGTTAAAAAAGCGACCTGACGAACTATGAGCACTGTTTCCGAAACCAAGTCATGTGAGGAACTCACCGTTCACACTGCTCACCAAGGCCAAGCCCATCTCACAGCCGAGCTGCGCTGGTGCCATGATGAGGTACTTTGGCGTCGTCATGAGTTTGACTGTTTCTTTGATTTCGTACCACACTCTGGTCTCTCTCGACACCACAATGTGGGAGCCGTCTTTGCGCACCACATCTTTGGGATGAACGATGAAGGCCATCGCAATGAAGAATGCGCTGGCGTGTAAAATGATGAAAACAATGTATACAGAGTCTGAAACACCCACGGGGTGAGTTTCGTGCACATTTAGACTCAGCGAAATGGAACTTCCAACCATAGCGCCAAAACTCCGAAGCATCCATTGGATGCTGATGTACTACACCTCCTCATTAGCACGCTGTGCACAGTTGGCGCCACTGAATTCCACTCACAAGAGCCTTGTCCTTTTCATGAGCGTATGCAAATTGCACAAAAGCTGCGGTCGACCACAGAAAACCGCCGGTGAGCCCGAGCACTGCTCCGCCAAAGAGGGGAAACCATGAGTGGCCAGTTCGGTCATAGTACCACAGGCCGCCGACGTACAGCGGGTAGCCGAGAGAACCAATCATGAGACATATTTTCGGTCGCAGAGTATTGACGAGCGTACCGCCAAAGAATCCAACGAGGGAGAATAGACCATACAAAATGGCGTTTGTCTTGTTGGCGACATCTGCCGATGAGGGGTGCCCCCCACCGGCTCCGAGACCCGTCAGCGCCGTGTATATGCCGGGCAGGCAAAAGAGTAAACTATGTTCGATGTTTAGCGAGGTTTGCAAATAAAACCCGGGATTTCTTTTGTTACTGACATTCCCACGACAAAATTTTGACTAAATGGCCTCGCAACAAAGTTGCGGAAACCCATCATGCCCATGGTCACGCCGCCGGCGTGGTCAATTGGGACGGCTCAAGTACCCTTGGGAGGAGGGAGCAGCCACGAACCGTTACCTGGGTGTTAAAGCCGCAAGACGTATAATTCAACGCATTCAATACTAGAGGTCTTGAATGGTATCACGGTATATACCAGGAAGATATGAAAGAGAATAAAAAACGGTGCTATCGCGTTATCTGTAGCTTGCAAATTGTGGTTCGCCTTGTGGAGTGTGATGTTAGGGAGTGAACCAAATAGGAAGCCAAAGGCTCACTAAAAATACAGCATTGCGTCAACATTGCATACGCTTATTACCCCACATTTTACAAAGGGTCGGCGCACGGCAAGCCTGCATGCTCGCTGCAGTTCTTACACCCACATCATTCCCTTTGCAGTAGAGCAAAGACCATTCGTGAGCCTGGAGGAGCGTTTCAATGCTGTAAATAATGGACCTTTTAGAGTATGATCTATTGATGGGTGGATGAAAGTAGGCATAGGGGAGGAGACGGAGCGTTGCCGGCGCGATAATAAGGCTTGCTTGAGGTGCCTATAAAACCAGCTGTGAACAAGACACATCGAGGGTGCTGTAGAGGTATAATTAATAAGGGAAAATAAAAAGTAGTATATAAGCTAATATTGTTGAGGTCACTGAGCATGTGGTACACTATGTAAAGAGAAAGAATTGATTGATTGAGCGACTACTATCATACTGGCACAGTGGCCTCTATATACACTGAGAATCCAGGTGGCTCGGAGCCTGTGGCTGGGGCAGCCGAGGAACAGCCGGGGGATTGCCCGCGTACTGCCTTTCAGCAAATATAGCCTAATATAAAGTTTCTTTGTTGAGAATATACCTTTTACAGTATTAGGCTCAGTAGTTTACTACCTCTACCTGCCCTTATTTCATTTAACCTGCTCTCCTAGCAAAAAGTAGATACACAGCCAGCTTTAATTACCTAGGCGCTCTAGGCCAACTACAACAATTCGCAGTTTTATAGGACGGTAATAAGGCAGCTAACGCATACCAGCCAGTCAAACATCCTGCCCCTTATATAGCCGACTTAAAATGTGTAAATTACCGTATCTATTATCCCGTCGCGACCGCCATGCTACGTTATTAGTGTTATCTTATATCTGTCTAAATTTAATATCTGGCGGAAACCACCTGGGCTGAGCGAAGTATAGAACCTGTGCTTTTGCGCGGCTACATTTTGATTGGGTCGTTAGTCGCGAAAGATACTGCTCGGTTGGGAGAGAAGAGACGGAGGAAGACGCCTATGTTCTAGAGTGTAGACTGTCGGTCCTTGGACAGTCTCTCGACCACAACCATCATAACATCGAAACCGCGAGGCGTAAGTGGTATGGGCCGATAAAGTCTACAGATATGTTTTTCTATCGTTGCTACGGTATAGAAAGGGATGTCAGAATATCTTAAAACTACAAGGAAATGTTCTCATTACTCTACTTTCAGTAACAGTTACAAGCGAATTGTTTTGTATTGGCACTAAGCCACAACCACTAGCACGAGCATAAGACGAATTAATACAGGCTATTCTTCCTAAGGAAGCTAAATTCGACACTGTAGTGAGCCAATTGAATAAGGGAGGTATGTAGTTCACCTTCTTGTACATATAACCTTTTTCGAAAATACAGCCGGTTATCGTAAATCGCGTATTCTAACAACGAGACTTCTTTCATTTGTTGTATAATGTAAGGGTTAAGAATCTATTCTGGATCTTCATCCACCACTCGCTATCTCTATAGCCCCTGTCTAAGAGTTTTATAATCTTAGCCGAAGGCCTCCATGTGCCGCCGCAGCCCGAGCAAGAGATAGAGAAACGTTACAGCAAGTGCTTGAAGTGGCTGCCGCGAATACCCTCTAGCATCACATACCAGAAAAGTCTCATTCCTAATTTGTACAAGTGTTTCCTGCGTCTCAGCCATGTGCTTGGGCTGTGCAGGCAATCCACGGCCAGCATGTCGGTAGTTGACCAACCCTAGTCCCGTCTTGCTGGCTCTTTCGGTAGCGAGAAGGCCAGTGAGAAACGTTCGGATGAAGTGTGCTAGGGCATTACCAATCACTTACAGAGGTCGAATAAATGGCACATTGCATCTTCATGTTCTAGACCTATCTTGGCACTGCGCCACCGACATGGGGGCGATAAAGGCACGAGCTGTCACGCCTGTCAGGCGGCCAAAAATTCACCGAAGGATCTTATCTGGAGAGCTAGTCCGACATAATCATCAGCACCTCGTCCTCAGAACCTTCCTAATAGGGCATGTGCGATTGCACAACAAAGTAAGCGATCAAATACTATTTTAAGCATATCACACTGGTATAAAATTGTGGAGACGTACTATATAAATTGCGGGGGTGGATATCTATGGAGATGCCAGTTTACATACATCGTTCTGTTAGTTCGAAGAAATCCTGCGCTTGGCTGACGGGCCGATTTTAAGGCTAATTAGGAAGGCGACAGCTGGGATCGGCCGTTTGGTATATTCTTCTTCTACGCCAAGCCAGAGACTGTGGTTACAGTGGCTTACGGATCATATACCGGATTAGGCAGTTACGCAACTCTTATTCTCGGTACGCGATTAAACAATGCCGACTGCAGCGCACAGTATGTACCGCTCATTTTCACACTCTGTGCTCAGCTGCAGGTGCATCGCAAACGGCTTTGTATACGGTCTTTTAAACGGCTTTCGGAAGCCGCAGGCCAAGTGCGGTTACTTAAAAGAAAAAATGTATATATAAAGACTCTTGTCCGTCTAGTAAGTTGACAGGACCATCCCAGACTCGACTCATTCTCAAACAGCCTCTACACCCTCAAAACCTCAGCTATAGTTTTTACTTCTTTGCTTGATTCAACATGGAACTCACGAAGCTTCTTGCTTTTCTGGCCGGTGTCCTGCCCGTTGTTTACGGTGCACCGACACAGTCGGCCAACGACCTTCACCCCCAGATCCTTGAGGCTATGAAGCGCGACTTGGGACTCAACGCCGAGCAGGCCACTGCTCGCGTGGCCCGAGAGCTGCAGGCCAACAACGTCATCGAGCAGGTGCAGAGCTCCGTAGGCGACGCCTTTGCCGGTGCCTGGATTGATGCCGAGACGGTGCATATTGGTGTCACCAACCAGGCCGCTGCCGAGCAGGTGACTTCTGCTGGTGCCGTGCCCATTGTCATGAGCAACAGCCTGTCCAAGCTGGAGAAAGCCAAGGCCGATCTTGATAAGGCTTTTATTGGCGGCCAGGCCAATGCTCGGGAGTCCACCTCAGGTGCCCACTCCGGCATTGCCTCCTTCTACATCGACGTCGCCGCCAACAGGCTCGTCATCGAGGCCCTCGCCGACAGCCATGGCCAGGCCCAGGAGCTGGCCGCGCAGGTCGGCCTCACCGAGTCGGAGTTTGAAGTGCGCACGGCCGAGCAGATGCCCACCACTATGGCTACGGTCCAGGGCGGCGACGCTTACTACATCAACCGCGCCGCCCGATGCTCCGTCGGATTCTCGGTCACGACAGGCTTCGTGTCTGCTGGCCACTGTGGAAACCCCGGAGACTCTGCCACGACAAGCAGTGGCCAGGCGCTCGGCACCTTTTCCGGTTCTGTCTTCCCCGGCAGCGCCGACATGAGTTATGTCCGCACTGTAAGTGGCACAACTCTCCGCGGCTATATCAATGGCTATGGACAGGGTAGCTTACCCGTCAAAGGCAGCACCGAGTCTGCCGTCGGAGCCAGCATCTGTCGCTCTGGATCAACCACCCAGGTCCACTGCGGCACCGTCCGCGCCAAAGGCGCCACTGTCAACTATGCCGAGGGATCAGTCACTGGCCTCACCCAGACCAACGTCTGCGCCGAGCCTGGCGACTCTGGCGGTTCTTTCTACTCCGGCACCCAGGCTCAGGGTGTCACCTCTGGAGGCAGTGGCAACTGCCGGAGCGGAGGAACGACCTACTTTCAACCCGTCAATGAAATTCTCCAGACCTACGGTCTTACTCTGGTCAAGGCATAAATAGGCCACTAGTTACTATGGGGTCCTTAAAGTATTAAGCCAGAATCTGTAAATAGAACTTTATTTAAATGAGAAAATTGATATGTAAAGCAGGCTAGTTGTCTATGTCTGTGAAGCGAGATGCCAGTGAGACGCTAAACGACAAAAGGCTTTACCCAACGCCATCCCGCCGTACCGCCCGAGACATCTTTTTGAGACTGCTACAAGACAGGTCAATTCATCAAGGAGTAAAGAGAAGTTTCTCTTCATCGAGGCGAAAACATACGTTGGAACAACCTGCCAGGCCCATGTCCCTATGACAGCAGTCCTGTCTTAGCTGTCGAAAGCTGCATGTCTGAGAGTGGGCGACTTGAATCACAAACAAAGGTGAAACCTGCAGTGCGCCCTCCACTAAATATTTTGGGGTCAGCTTTTTTGATGCTACATAGACACGTACTGGCGAATTAATTGCGCATGTGTCTATCTTCGCATCGCCACTTACCTCTCGACGGTGATTCATCTCTGTTCTCTAATTACTCTCAAAGATATTACACAACACATACGTACAATATTGAGCCTAGGGAAACAAAAGGATAATTTATCTTCAAATGGAAATAAATCTCATTCTTTGTGCGCTCTATTGTGCGGTCGCGCTAGCATCAGCTACAAGCAAAGCGTGTGCTCGTGGATATCACATTATTGCAATCCGAGAAACGAGCGCGCCTCCAGGTCCCGGGAAGATGGGCAGCCTTGCAGCTGCTATAATGAAAAACGCGCCAGATAGCGACTGTGTCTCGGTGGACTACCCAGCTGTGTCGTCCGACTACATTGCGTCTGAAAGCCAAGGCGTCCACGCTACGCAGCAACTATTGCGAGAGTACACAGCACGATGCCCCGACAACGACATCATTCTGCTCGGATATTCTCAAGTCCGTATTAAATACGAGATAAATTGATCATTGCATAATTTGGAAGACTAAATGTTTCATTAGGGTGCCCAAGTCGCAGCCGATGTTCTCTGCGGCACAAGTGAGTTGGGATTCCCAAGCTCCCTTCCTCTTGCCTGGGAGACTGGAAAGAATGGTAATGCACACAATGCCTACACATGCTTAATAGCTTTGCTAATACACTATTTTTCGAAAATGCTGCAGTAAAAGCTGCAATACTGATGGGTGACCCGAGCCATGCGGCGGCTGCACCTCACAATAGAGGCAGCAGCCATCACGCAGGTGTAAGTAGGGTCACAACCGTCTATCCTTTACTGCCATAGCTGATTACTGTACTAATTGATCATGATTATTCAAGTTTTACCCTCGGCTGAAGAATATTGAGTGTGGCTCGTACACAAATGCTATTCGGTCATATTGCGAAGCGGAAGATCTCTTCTGCAGTGTCGGAGGCAGCATCGCCATTCACGAAAAGTACATTGAACTGTACCAAGACGACGTAATGAATTTCATATTTCCAGATAGTCAAGATCTCTAAGCCAAGTCGATTTAAGCTACCCAGAAAGTAACCGTTAGCTTCAACGTATCTGACGCTATAATTAATTTCTGGCCAAGTCATTACCTGCGACCGCCAGCTGTGAACACTAGTTAAAGACACAAAATCACAGTATCATTTTCTGTCGGCTAATAATTCGATTCGTACCTTTATCTATCTCCCATCTAGTAGTATTCAAGCAATCTCAGGCTATCTGCGGCATCAGTCCGTCAACAGCCCTGCTATCTGGCCACGCCGCTACTTGCGCTTGGGAATGTTGCACTTCTTGACGCACGCGTCAATCTGCGCCGCCAGGCCCTGCGGCAGCGCGGCGCGGATGCGGTCAATGTCCGCGCCGGCGATGCTGTCGCCGAGCTGCGTCGCGATGACGTCGTCGGGCAGCGCAAAGGCCTGGTCGGCGACGAAGCCGAAGCCGCCGTCCTCGGCCGAGAAGACGGTGAGGCCGGTGACGGGGTCGCAGTCAGGGTTGATCTGCGTGTGCAGCGCGCCCTGGTCAAAGATATTGAGCATGTTGGGGCGCAGCTCGTTGCGGATGACGCGCTGCTTGCCCTGGGCGTCGACGGCGCCGAGCTCGGGAATGGTCTCGGTGACGAGGCGGCCGGAGAGGAGGATAAGCATCTCGGCGGCACGGGGGTGGATGTGCAGCTTGCTGATGGAGCAGCCTATGGACAGTGTCAGTTGACGGTTTTCTCTGTAAATAAGAAAAAAAGTAAGTCATGTGTTAGAAGACGCACCAGGAAATGTAGCAGCAGCGATGCTGGTGCCGGTGCCGACCATCGCAGGGAAAGTCTGGCGGTTCGCGATAGACTGGAAGTTGTTCTGGCCAAGATCAAAGACAAAGTCTTTGTCATCGGACAAGATACTGTAGCGCTCAGCGGCACTACAAAAATCCAGGTTAGTTTTCGAGCTCTTTCGCGCTTTACAGTTGCGATGGGGAACGTACCTGTCGGCCATGCGCAGCCGAGTAGTCTTGCTGAGCTCAGTAGACGGCTGGGTCTGGTTGGTTGGTGCAGAAACTGATGTGGAAGACATGGCCAAAACAGTGGCAAGGAGAGACGCGGTGTTGAGCATCATGATGAATATTGTTCAAATTGAGAAGTTGTTGTAGAAGATGTTGTAGAGTAATGGAGTGATGCTTTGTGGTTGTGATGGTGAGTGTATGTTTTTGATTCTGTAAATGTCGACTTTCCAACATCTTTATATATTCGACTATGCTTGAACTATTTGAAATAGTTATAAGTACAATTCGTGTAAATTGTTTGTTGATGGAGCTGGTAAGCAGCACTGCCATGCCCATGGTATCCATGGTATCCATCGTGGTCACTTCATTGTCGACGAGCGCAAAAGTGCATTCCAAATGACGGTTGCGTATTGCCAAAAGTAGTAATACCCTAGGCATCGGGCCTGGACGCTGAGATTTCATCTCAATCGGAAAGTTTAAGTAAAATTAAAGGCTGTGCATGCTGATGGTCAGCCTCCGATACGCCGTTCCATTGGGGGACTGGCGTATTTACCGTTGTGTCGGCGTATTGCCGCCCCACCGGCGTATGCAAGGCGTATAACAAAGACACTGAACGTGACGACTTGCGGTGACCTGCAATTTGTAATTTGTCTATTCATCATCATTTTCTATCGCTATGGGTATTCTATTTTCGAGGAAGTACGTTATGGAAATGCTGAAGCATACCGGGTGTCGCGGCATTGGCAACGTTTAGGCGATACCGCTCAGCGTGGACTTGACGCTGTACATGGTTTCCGGCCACCAGGTTTCCCCCGGCACCAAGTCCAGCACGAGACCGTGCGATTCTATCAAATGGAGGATCCGGCTAAGCTCCCAATGTCCGGCGTCTCCGATCCACCAAACCCCGTCGAGAAGCATCACCAGGACAAGCCAGTGGGCAAAGATGTCCATGGCCGGCCTGTGAGCGGCCTGCAGCGGTATCGGCACTTCGACGTTGTGTGAGAATTGCTGGTTGTCCTCCACCGGCATACAATCAAGGGCCGACTGCACGAGATGGAGATATTCAAAGGGGACTTGGTTCAGGAATGCCATAATCCGTCGCCGCCACACTTTGGATGGCGCCGCGGACGTCACACGAGCCAGATATCGCACAAGCCACTGGGGCACATTGTCCAGCACACCGAAATCACGAGCTTGGGCCGGCCCTGGCTTGATGGGCTCGTCACCCATGACCGCCTGAAACAGCTCCTCTAGAATCTTGAGAGCCGTGGCGCAAGACTCTAGTTTGGGGTCGTATGTGGCATGAGGGTCTCCATTCGGCGTCAGGTTCGCATTTCGCGATCTGAGCTTGATCATCGCGGCTTGGAACGTGGTGGAGACGACGGGAAGCAGCAGTCGCCTTGTTTCTTCAGCAGGGCCATCCTCAAACAAATATGTACTGTTGTCATCCTCAAGCGGGCCGGGTGGTGACGACGGCGGCTCCGTCTCGTCTCTTGCATTTGACGCCGGAGAGGGAACCTCGCTGGGAGAGCGAAGTGTTGGGGCTAGGAGGCCGACAAATGCGACATGCGCCGCGCGGATCGACGTGATCCATTGCGACTGAAACGGCAGTACGTCGTTGGTCAGGGGTATCCCCAACTTCTTTGACCTCCGGTACAGCAAGATTCGCACATGGTGACAGGACAGAACATAGAGCACCATCAAGGCGCCGTTCGGCAAGACAGACTGGTATTGCTTATCGTTTAGGTCTTCTGGCAACTGGCCTAGTGCAGACTGGTGGTGTCGATCTGCCAATCTCAGCAAGTCGCAAACCTCATCGAAAACGTCGGGTAGTGCCGAGCTGCCCAGCAGATCAAAGCACTTGCAGGAGGCGGCCAGGGCGAGGATGGAGTCCATGACGGTGGGATTCGTGAACGCCAGGTTCGGCATGCCGACTTTCAGCGGATACAAGTCATCCTTTCCATACGCAATCCTATGGCTCGCGTGTGTGATGTAGTGGCTGAAGAGCTCCAGCTCGCGGGCGTCCAGCATGGGCAGTTGCCTCGCGCGCGCGCTGGGTCGCCTGCCCACCGACCGTGGCGTCGCCGCGTGTTCGACAGGATGGCTTCGTACGTTGGCGTGCGAGCTCGTCGAGCTCTGCGGAGAAAATGTAGGAGCCGAGGCCGCGTCCTTCATTTCGGAGTCCGAGTCAGGCTCCGCCGCCGCTGCCGGCGGGCCATGCCGGTCAAAGATGAGATTGGCCCCCTCGTCGCCGTCACCGGCAGTGACATACTCGCAGCTCACGCCTTGCTTCAGGCAGCGCGAGCATTTTGGCTGTCGCTCATCACACTGCTCATTTGTCAGCCGAGATTCAATTTTTGATATTTCATCGAAGCGTCTCCACCTTTTTCCTCAGTCGCTTGCATCGCACGCAGCCATTTCTGGATTTCAGGTGCGCCCTGCGCTGACGGGAGTCATTGGCGTTCCTGGCGGTGTTGGAGGACATGTCTCAGGGTATAAAGACATGCACATTCTAGGTGTCAGTCGGACTCCATGTCATAGTCTTGTGCAGACAGGTTAGCGAGATGGCGTTTACGGCAGTTGCGGTGGGCAAAGATCTAGTGAGATCGATGGCGTGTGTAAGAAACGCGATCCTACCTAAATTGTGGCCTTACATTTAGGGCAACAAACACCAGATCAGCGCATGGTGCGGTGTTGAAGCAGAGACGAGCGATGGACCAATTTTCCACCAGTTCAACACGGCGTTGAGTGTTTAAGAATTCAGTAGTCGTAGACGATGTAAAGTACGGCGTAGTGTGGCTGCGACCGTGGTGGAACGGATTGTCACACAGACCGCGACTGAGCCACTCTGCTGGGGCAAGCCGCAACTGGGAGGGGCAGATGCATGTATAGCCGAAGTGACAGGTCAAAGCCCAACATAGGCTCATTTAACAAGGGAAATGCCAAGGGGGAAAAAAAACTAACACGTAGTTTTAAAGTTATTTGGCCCCAAACAGTTGATTGCTACAAACTAGGACTTGGTCGCGCAGGCGTAGCCTTGTAATTCGGGCCAACTCGGCTGCTAGCTATGAGTTACTTGGCGCCGGTATTAGCACTGCCTTTGAGACCGTCGATAACAGACCAAAAGTCGGGACCGGTAGCCTTGAAAATGCTATCAAATTGCTTCATCAAATCGGGATGGTCTTTGAGGCACTCTCGAGCTTCCTGCATCGTCTTTTCCTTGTCCTCGAGAGAGAGGTTTTGAGAAAAGAGCTTCGACAGGATATCATTTAGCTTGGCATTCGTGGGCTCGTCAAGTTGTGCCTGTAGATATCAGACTGCATAAGCATCGACGTGGAGAGCGAAGAGGATGCGATAACAAACCTTGACGTCAAAGCTGAAATCGGCGGCGGGCTTCCACCAAGCGGTATCCAGCTTGGCATCCATCTCTGGATGTTCCTTTTGCACAGTCTCCATGTTCTTGGCCCATTCGGCCTGGGTTTCTTCGCGAGATTTTGTCATTTTGGTGATGGTTAGAGTGGATTTTTCTTTGGAAAAGAGTCAAAGAGCGTTCATCCAAGAAAAAGAAGGCCGGAAGGAAAAAAAAAAGTGAACGCGGGGAAGCTGCGAGCCTGAACCCTCCGTCTCAGCCTTGCGACGAACACGGACAGCCCTATGGTTGGTCCATATTGCGCTGGTGGTCACAGCTGGGGTTGGTGGCGTCTAGTTCAAAGAATGCCTCCTCCATCATGATTTATTACCGGCGTCTGCTCGGCTCTACTGTGGCCTATTTTAGAGTCCCCTAGGACCAGGCTTTCAGTACTTTTATAAAGTCATAGCAAATAGTATATTAGGAAAACTAAGAAATAAAAGAGATAAAAGAGATAAAAGAGATAAAAGAAATAAAGAAATTAAAGAAATAAAAGAAACAAGAGAAATAGAATAAATAAAAAATACAATAAATAAGAGAAATAAAATAAAGAAGAGACACAAGAGAAATAAGAGAAATAAGAAATATAAGATAAGTATAATTATTAATAATCTGATATTACTTCCCGCGTTTCGCTACATTATGATTAAGACTAGGTGTAAAGGTTGGATGCACCGGTGACAGAGGGTGGCGCACGTTGCCGGCTTGATCGCTCTTGTTTGAGCGCCCTTTGACCTCATACTCAAACATCTTAGTGGCTCCTCCAGCAGGTTTCTGTTTGTTGTGCGTATTTAACCCGTCCATTTGGCTGAACTCAACTTGTATAGTTCGCAGCGATATATTTTCTCCCTGGTGTGGGGGCGTATCTCCTCAACACGCCGAGGGTTCTTCTCTGCTCTCGTGAATCCCTCGAATGTGCACTTGTAACGTTCGTCTGGAAAGTGGCCCCTCCGGTGCTCGGCGTAGGAGGTTGGGCCACGCAGTTCCGCGCCGCAGACTATGCACACTCGAATCCATGAGTCCAAGTGAATCCTGGCATGGGCCGCGAGAAGATCGGGGTGGGCAAAGGTCTTCCCATATCCCGGTTCTCTACAGGGGTGGTCCCCCCCGGCATGTATGCGCTGATGCTCTGCTAGCTCGTATTTTGTCGCAAAGACCTTGGTGCTGGTGCATCCAGGTTCGGAACATTGCAGCACGCTGATCCAAAACTGTTCTTCGGCAGTATCTTGACTTGTAGTATCTTTGACTGGGATCGGTTCGTTGGTACTTCGGCGGGGATGCTTTTGTCGACAGTGCTGAACTAGAGAACCAAGGCTTTGAAAGGTCGTGCCGCAGAGCTCGCAGCGCGGTGCAACGGCTGCGGCCGAGAACCACGGATCAATAGCCATCAAGGATCCCGTATCGAATTCGGCTGACGGCATGACGAGTTCGACGTCGGTGCACCTAATTCCGCACCATAAACGCGGTCCCGCCGTCTACTCAATACGCCATAATGGACGCTGGATCGGAAGTGATGCGATGTGTTTGCGGATACCATCCCAGGACGACACTTCATAGTTCCACATTGAGACATTGGTGACAGCCGCGTCGATTGTAAAGGTGCATCGATTCATGTCGATATGTTCTACTGGATCGAAGCTCGCGGGCGGGATGCCTCCAGTGACCGCAAACCTCCTCGCGTTGCCGTGATCCGGACCCTTGCACAACGATGCACAAAGAATGTGGTGGCTCCAAGGAACAATTGGGCGATGGTGTCGATCTCCGTGACACAACAGTATGTCGTCTCGTGTCTAATCAGGATGCTCAACCTTGATGCTTGCAAGACACGGAAAAAGTGTGCGACCATCCAGAAGAGCAGCAACTGGGGCGTCATGTCAGGCTCACCTAGCCCTTTCTGCTCTGCATGCTTATGACATGCATGTCACATTGTATGTAGCATCCCTTGCGTCACAGTTTGGGTATAGACCTAGTCTCATAACATCGCTATTACTTGCGGCCGATAAGAGGAATAAGGGGAATAAGAGAAATAAGAGAAATAAGGGGAATAAGAGGAATAAGAGAATTAAGAGGAATAAGAAAAGTAAGAAAAATATGAAAAATAGGAGAAATAGGAAAATAAGGGAAAATAGGAAAAAATAGGAAAAATAGGAAAAATAGGAAAAATAATTATTTAAATTTATTTCTTATAACTATTAATAAATAAATCTATTAATAGTTGATCTTATTGTAAGTGGTGTGATGTTGCCCTTGGTCGTCTCGAGGAGACCCTAAAGTCATCCTTGTCGGTGACCGAAGAGCACGCAGTGCGCCTTAGCTCAGCGCCAGTCTTAACCTATTATTATTAACGAGCTGGAACAATAAAAATACATCAATTTCTGATCGGAAAAACTATTAATATTTATGCTAGAAAATGAAATGCTGCTGTGCAAGGGCAAGCCAGGTCGATGGTTTGGCCTTGCACTCGACACCATCCGCCTCCACTTCCTGATTCATCACGGTTAGCAAAGAGATCTCAAAGCCGGATTAGAGAGTGGCTTACAAATGTCTCTGGATCAATCTTCATGATGGGCGTGGATCCGTTGAACTTCATGTCGTGCTTGCTGACCTTGCGCGTGTCCTTGACAATCTCGACTCTCTTGGCCAGATTGTATGACTTGATGGCGCCATTGGTCATGCTCGCCTTGGACACAAACAGAACACTGGCGGACGGTACAAGACGCTAGCGAATGGATTAATATAAAATATCTCCGCAAAACGCGGAAAACTCTTACTGAGAACATTGGCCTTGAAATTATTGGCTGCACTGTGGAGATGCTCGCGTTCGGGTCGCCCTGGGAAATAATTAGCAGAGTCGCGCCAGTCCATTCTAGAGACTCACCATTTGCGCGCAAGCAACAAATCCACTCTTTAATACCATGAATGGCTTTGTGCCAAAGCGAGCAGGCTCCCAAATGACTAAGTCTGCCAACTTGCCGACCTCGACACTGCCTACGACGTGGCTGATACCCTGCGTGATGGCCGGATTGATGGTATACTTGCTAATGTAGCGCTTGACTCTATGATTATCAGCATCTGTGCCCTTGTCTTCCTGCAAGAATCCGAATCGCTTCTTATTCGCATCGGCCGTATCCCAAGTACGTGAGATGACTTCACCACAGCGACCCATGGCCTGCGAGTCGGACGACATCATGCTGATGGCGCCGATATCGTGGAGGATGTCCTCGGCCGCGATGGTTTCAGCGCGGATTCGTGATTCTGCAAAGGCAATGTCTTCAGGGATATCCTTGGACAGATGGTGACAAGACATGGCCATGTCCAGATGCTCGTCGACAGTGTCGGAAGTGTACGGATTCGTGGGGTTTGTGCTGCTAGGCAGAACATGAGCGTACTCAACCAGCTTCATCAAGTCGGGTGCATGTCCGCCACCAGCTCCTTCGATATGATAGGCATGGATTGTACGGCCTTTGAAGGCCGCGGCAGTCTGCTCCACAAATCCAGCTTCATTGAGCGAGTCGCTGTGCAATTCGCATTGGATATCATGTTCGTCGCAAACACTGTAAACATCAGCAGGCCACTCTACTAAAGCAAACTTCAAATACTTACCTTAGACAGTTATCAATGGCTGCTGGAGTGCAGCCCCAGTCTTCATGCACTTTGAGACCGGCCACGCCAGCCTCAACTTGGTCGTGCAATCCACGTGGCCCAGAGTCACTACCCTTGCCAATGACACCATAGTTGAGCGGCAAAAAGTCGCACGCTTGCATCATTCGTCTGATGTTAACATTTCCGGGCGTGCAATTCGCTGCCACTGTTGCAGTACTGCAAGTCGTCAGCATCGGAACCAGTCGAATAGGATACCACACATACCTAGGACCTGTGCCACCGGAGAATTGCGTTGTGATACCTGATGCGAGAGCTTCGTCTGACTGCTGCGGGCAGATGAAATGACAGTGTGTATCGATACCACCAGCTGTTATTATTTTGCCCTCGCCGGCAATCACGTCAGTGTTCGAACCGATGATGAGACTGGGCATAACACCGTCCATGACATCTGGGTTACCAGCTTTGCCGATGCCCACGATATGGCCGTGGCGAATACCAATATCGGCTTTGAAGATGCCGCTCCAATCAACAATGAGAGCGTTGGTAATGACGAGATCCAGACATTCAGCGGCCGATCGTCCACTAGCTTGGCCAATGCCATCACGCAGCGTTTTTCCTCCTCCAAATGCGCATTCATCACCATATGTAGTAAAATCCTGTTCAACTTTGATCCACAAGTCCATGGTTGAGAGTCTGACAATGTCGCCAGTTGTCGGGCCGTACATGCCGGCATAATCAGCCCTTTCCATTGTTGCAGCTTCAATCGGTTCTTCAGCCATAGGTGGATCTTCAGGGGTGTGATAGAAGCCTTCGGTTTCGAGGCGACGGAGAATTGTATTGGCCATGGACAGATCAATTCTACCGGGCGCAATGCTGCTGCCACCGCGGATAGTCTTCAGGCCGCCGACCTCAACTAGCGTTATGGTCTTGACATCGCCAGGTTCAAAGCGTGCAGATGTTCCAGCAGGGATATCCAAATGGAACCCATATGACTTGAGACGATCAAAATCCAAATAAGGATTTGTTTCGATAAAGTGATAATGGGAACCGACCTGCAAGAGTTAGTCGATGGCCAAGCTTCGTTCCAGCCCCGGAACTTACTTGTACCGGCCTGTCACCTTTGTTGGTGACCTTGAGGCGTATTCTCTTCCGATCCTTGCTGAGAGCTATATTGCTACCTTTCGCTGCAATGACGCAACCGGGCATCTTTTCGTGAGCAAAGTCTTCTACCTTGACCGGGGGGAACAAGTCTTGACTAGGTGTCGCGATGCAGCTTCCGTACATGGCAAGCTCCAAGTCGCCGTCATCAGTCGTTATCGGTTGATCAATTGTCACCAAATGAGTTCCCGTCCGAAAGGTTCCTTCCACCTGCAATCCTACAACCACTGAGATGACGGATGGGTCAATGTGTCTTCGTCCTAGAATCCGCTGCCCAAGATCCATGAGCTGCGATACGCTATGGTTTCCATCGCGAATAAGCTGCAGTCGTTAATAAGTCAAATTGGCGTTGTAGGAAAAACAACCTACTTCTTGAATCACGTTTGTAATTAGTGCCTAGCTGGGTCAGCATGGAGAGGCTGCGAGATTGACTCCGCTACCTACTGTTGCCTCTGTCGAATTCAGCTTCACACCTCTTGCAAGTCGCCTCTGGGCAAGGAAGCCCGTCTGCGAGATAAGCAGTTTATCGATCTGTGCCACCAGTTAGCATCGCAACCGCTAGACGACGCGCACATTCACTACCTCTCGTGGGATCAAATGCATTTTCACCACAGTTACAGAGACGACATGAGAATGTCGAAATCTAGTATTTCGTCATTGGGCATAAAGAAAGATTGGGGCTGATGCGGAGACGGCTGTGCCAGACTGCCGGCGAGGTCTTGAATTTGGGCGACGGAAATCGGCGAAAGCTTCAATAGCGCCGCGCCACGCCGCCACGGCCCTCTCTGCCAACAACCTTTCCTCCACACGACTCCGACAGGCTACGGACGGTGACATACTTGAGACAGACAAGAAAATAGCTTCGTTGTACCCACTGCGCTAGGGAAATTTTGCTCCGGAAAACGAAGACGCTATGTCAAATCCAGGATGGCGAGACGGTTGTTTGGCCGTGGTCGGGCAATACCTAGCGGAAGACAACGGGTGGCACCGACGGCAAGTTGAACTACCGAGAGAAAGGAGAAAAAGAACGAGAGGATAGTTTCAAAGTATTTTTTTCGTTAATTATAAAAAATATTAGCAAGCCATGGCAATTCAAATTATCCCCTCGGGCACGACAAGCAAAACAGCGCTAAAGCCAGGCCAAGCCGCCATCACTGTCAAGGCGGCAGCAGCTGGCTCCAGAATCAGTGAACTCTCGTCGGCCTACCCAGTCAAACTCATCTCACCACGGTCTTCGCACGACAGAAGGGCGGTTCTGGTATTTATCCTCAGCTACGGGGGCGGTATCGTTCCCGGCGACAACGTCACTCTTCGCGTGCAAGTGGACGCCGGCTGCCGCCTGGGGCTGTTGACGCAAGGCAGCACGAAGCTGTACAAGAGCCTCGATCCCAAGCTCGCCTCCGTGCAGACGGTGACGGCGACGGTGGAAGAGGGCGGCGCGCTGCTCATGCTGCCGGATCCGCTGCAGCCGTTCAAGGACAGCGTCTACGAGCAGCGACAGGTGTTTCACGTCCACCCCAGAGCGAACCTGATCCTGCTGGACTGGATCTCGGAAGGCCGACGCGCCATGGGCGAGGTGTGGGAGCTTACCTCCCTCAAATCCATGAATGAAGTATGGCGATTCGAGGACACGCCGTCTTTGGCCAACCCGCTACTGCCTGCAAAGACAAAACCCAGGCTGCTGATCCGCGACAACGTGATGCTCAACGCCTCGCACCCGCAGCTGCTGGGCTCGGTGCGCCAGCACGTCGGCGGGATGGGCATCTTCGGCACCTTAATCATTGGCGGTCCGTTATTCGAGAACCTGTTCCACTTCTTCCTCGGCGAATTCGCCGCGCTGCCGCGCATTGGCGAGATCAACTGGGCGACGGAAGGGGACGGCAAGCGGCAGGCGGACGCGGACATTATCTGGAGCGCGGCGGCGACGAGGGGGTATACGATTGTCAAGTTTGGGGCGAGGGATGTTGATCGCGCGCGACGCTGGCTGCGCAGGATGTTGGAGAGGGAGGGGACAGTGGCGCGGGAATTTGGATCTCGGTTTTTATTGTGTCTGCAAGATAGATGAAAGTATTTATAGAACCATATTACAGGAATGCTATAAGGGCGCGTAACGGCGCAGCGAAAGGGTGTTGACCATACTGTCGCTAGCCCGATCTTGGATGATTTTCAACAATAAAGAAACAGGGATCAAGTAGATAATGAAATATGAAATGATGTCTCAAAAATCTTATTATTTCTTTTGTATAATAACGATTCAGCTCTTGTTGCATTTTGTCTTGTCCTGCCTGGGCCAGTCTCCATTAATCGACTTCCAAAATAGGCAACTAAAGAAAGGTTGGCGCTGCATCTCCAATAATAAGTGTGGCCCGGCTACTTGGCTACATTTCTATTCACCAGCAAGGTAAGACCGTCGATAAAGCGACGACCTTGTACCAAATTCATTTATCCAAATTTCCACCTTTTTGGTGATGCACAAACAAAGGCACAGCGTCGGACAAACACCGCGCTGCCAAAAGCCGTTGTGTTAGCGTCGCGGGCTCGCCGGGCTCCAGCCAACCAAAAGGCTGAGTCTGGCCACCGACACTCCCCGCAATTTTTTTTCCTTTCCTTCTTCCCTCGAAACGTTTTTGAAGTACCGGCACAACTTTGATTCTCCCTGCTAAGCAAACCGCAAAATTACCCCCGATATCTTCGTCTTCCTCGCACGAACCGACTCTTCACAATGGGCAACGTAAGTACCAGCGACGTGGCTGCCCGCGCTGCATCGCGGCGTGCAGAAAAGACCCCTCCACGACTCTAGTTCTGACCAGATCACCAGGGAGCCAAGGCACAGCAGAAGCGCGAGCGCAACGCCAAGGACAAGGCCGGCGCGGCCAAGTCCCAGCTCAAGGTGGTAAGTTGCTATCGACGCCCTTGTGCCATCCCAATCATATAGTTGAAGTGCTAATCCCGACGCCGTGCGTAGAACGCCGCTGCTTGCGACATCATCTGCACCGTCTGCCGTTCCACCTTTCTCAAGACCACCAAGCCTCCTCAGTACGTCGACCGATGCATACACGCTTTTCACTTGACGAGAAACAAAGAAACTAATTAAAGTAACAGGCTGCTTGAGCACGCTCAGAACAAGCACAACAAGGGTATCGCCGACTGCTTCCCTTCGGTCACTGCGGCTTAAACGCGCAACGAACGACGATTCTGCACGATATACGATCAACTACACGGAGTTTTACGGACGATAAAAAAAGGAGGCAGCTAAATGGGGACGAGGAGTTTTGAAATTTTGGGTCAAAGCGAGCGCATTAAGAAGGCGTTGTGGTAGAGATGAATAGAAGCTGAAGCATTTAAACGAAACTGCAATTTACTTGATACAAAATGTGCCACATTTCCTTCGCAGCCACGTACATGATGTATTCTAGTGCGCTTCTACCTTGGCCGGTGGCAGTGAAGATACGTGCGTCAGGCTCTCCTGACCCTGCTTCTCGGCCTCGTGCGCATGCGCCGCCGCCTGCTCGGCGCGGATCGCCCTCAGGATATCCGGGTACCACCGCTCCCCAACATCCGGATGGCTCTTGACGCGATTCCTGAGCGTCGCCTCCCCCAGCGTCTTTGCCACGCCTCCCCTGCGAAACGTAAACTCGACATCGTCGATGCGCCCTCCGCTGCGCGCCGCCACCTGCCTTCTCTGCTCACGCACCGCCTCCGGCACGGCGCCGACGCCGACCGTCTCCAGGTCGTCAAAGGCGGCGTCGAGGTCGACGCCCTGGAAGAACGGAATCGAGAAGCGCGCGCCGCTGCCGGCGGGCGGCGACAGCACGCGGTGCGTCGTCGACACGCACACGCCCTGCGTCAGCGCCTCCAAACCCTGCCCGATGGCGACGACGAGCGTGCCGGCGACTGGCGGGCAGTCGATCCACGCGCCCTGCACGTTCTGCACCTGCAGGCCGCGGTGCGCCGTCGCCTGCAGCAGGTAGCTCGTCAGCATACTATCTTTATGCGGTCCGACGCCCTGTCCCGACGCCGCACCCTCCGGCAGGCCGAGTTCCTTGGCATCCGGGTACTTGACGATTTTCAGCTTGTGCTGCTGGTCGGCGTCGAAATACTTGTCAAACGCATCCGCGGGCAGCTCGATGGCTTCCGCGATGAGCGAGGTAAAGGCGAGGGAGATGGCGCTCATGCGCGTCATGTAGTCGGCGTAGACGGCGCGGAAGCCGGGCAGCGCGGTCTCGGCCGGCCACTGGTTCGGCGCGAGGAGGTTGTGGTAGCGAGGCTTGTCGGCGCCCGGGATGGGGTGCTCGGTGGACAGGTCGATTTGCTCGCGGTGGTCGACGGCGCCGGCGGTGATTTCGGCGGCGAGGCGCGAGTAGCCCAGAAACGACGGCGCATTCTTCATTTCAATCTTGAGCCTGCGACGGTTAATCACCATGAATACAACATAGGCGTGGTTATAGACAGCTCCATGAATAAGAGCCGTGTTGGGATGCTCACTTTTCCTCCTCGGGTATATCAAAAAAGGCCTTGCCTTGGTGAATGACATCCTCAAACAGGCTGTCTGGGATGCCGACGTTCTTGAGATAGAGGAATCCCACTTCCATCAGCGCATGGCGCAGCTGTCTCAAGAATTCGGGCTTCGTCGCTGGATCCTTGGCCTCGGCCAGATCCAAGATGGGAATCGACGTGAATGACATCGTAGGGCGTCGCGTGTAGCTTCTAAAGCTTAAATATACGTCCACAGTGATCACAGTGATGAGACTGCTCCTGCACCAGTATTCTTATGATGGTGATTTTTCTTTGGGTCTTATGTACAATACTTTCTTTCGATATATGCCCCGTGATAAAAAAAGACCCAAGTCTAACATTGTAGTCGTTTTGCCGAATGAATGCTTATGAATGGCGCCATCGCCTTGTCCACCACTGGCCGCGCTCTGTTGCGCCAGCTCCCCCGCAATCCGTTGCAGCGGACGCCCTACGGTGGGGTCCGTTTTCGCCACACCCGAGCCGATTCCGGACACCCAGTATATCATCTCCGTGCTTCTCCAAGTTCACCACCTCTGTTTATACAAATTAATTCCAGATATGCGTCGCTAAGAAGACAGCGGCTTGGTTCCCAGCAACCCAGTCACCTTGTAGAACATGTCCTCCACAGACGGTCCGGCGAATGCCGGCGCGGCATTGAATATATCGGCCAGACTTTGCTGCGAGATGACGCTGGTGGGCACATCGTCCACGTCCATTTCCATATCGTCCTCTCCAGCGGCGTCTTCGGCGGCGTCTTCATCGTCGCTCGCCATGTCAACGTCGTCGTCAGCGGCAGCTGCGACATCTCCATTGGCCATGTCCTCTACATGCCCGTCCAGATGAATATCTTGGAGGGGCTGGGCAGTGACTATCGACGACGGGTCGGAGCCTTCTGTGATGGTCCATATTTGTGCGGCGTCGTCCAGGGCGAGGAACCCGCTCGTGCTAGGTGCGGTAGTCAGGCTGACAATGCGGTGTGGTGTGCTGCGAACCATCAATGGTTCCGGGTCCTCTGGGCTGAAAATGCCGATGCTGGAGATGTCGCCGATGGGCAGAGTGACGGCAAAGTGACCAGAAGTAAGATCAACTGCAAGTTGCAGTAAATCTTCCATGCCAGGTATCTGAGGCACCATGATACCATAGCGGAGCTCATCGCTCACAATATCGTATACATGTAGCACGTCGGAGAGTATCACGACAAAGGGAGACAGTGTGCGGATAGCATGCAGGTTGCCCTCCCACAGGCCTTCGAGGATGCGAACCACCTTTCCGGAAGCCGCATCAATCACGTATACTGAGCCGAGATCGGAGAAGCCAAACGCAGCAAATATCGTAGAGCCATCTTCCGAGTATGTGATTTTGCCTTGGGGCGTAGAAGAGGCTGCCATCTCCGTCAAGGCCCCAGCACCGTAACCTTCGCCAACGGGGATAACCTGCACGCAGCCCCAGGAGACGGCGTCCTTGCCGGTGGCGCCCTTGGTGACGACACCGTTGACTTGTCTCGTTTTCGGGCGCCATACACGCACAAGACCGTCACCACCAATAGTAGCAAAGCTTGTAGACGAGGGGTCAGAGGCGAGATCTAGGACAGGTTCGGAAGCAGACGTTGCGTGGGGTCCGTTGACTCGTGAAACCAAGGCCACAGGCTCGTCATCGTTTTGGACCTCCCAGAACTTGAGATAAACCTCACGGCGCTCCCGGATGAACTGTTCTCTCAGCTCGGGGCTGACATTATCGATATCTCTAGCGGCCGGCTGCCAGTCATCAACACTCGCGAGCCAGTTGCCATCACCAGAGAATTCCACATGAGTTACAAGAGGTTCGTCAATGGCGTGGCCCTTGTTCGTCATGTTGATATCGGTAGGCTGTGTTCTGGCAAGAGCTTGCTTTGAGATGCTGGTAAAGGTTTCGAGATCAAAGGCCTGGAGGAGGGGTGCCGAAAAGCGGCCAGACATAGTGGACTGTCTGCCTGTGCCTACGCAGACGTGCAGGCGAGAAGGGGCGTTGCAGCGGATCGCGGCGGGGATACGCTGGCGGACATGTGCTTGGGCTTTCCAGACACGCTTGACGAGCTGGTCCTTGGGCCGTTGGATATCGGCGGCGGCGGACTGGATGCCAGCGACGTATGCGGAAGGCTTCAGCTCCGAGGTGGAAATAATCATTGTCGAGTTGTCGTCAAGATGAACCACGTAGGAGGCGCCGTCGGAGGAGACGACGATATTCTCCACGCTTCCGGAAAGATGGGGGAGGAAGTCCTTCTTGGACGTATCCATCTGCCACAGGACCAGGGTGTTTTCGGAACCACCAGAAATCACGTAGTTGCCGTCGCGAGACCACTTGACCGAGTGGACGGCCTTGCGGTGCCAGTGGTATTTTTGGGCGTGTATCGTGTTGGCCTGCTTGCTGGACTCGGTCGTCTGGCAGCGGGCAATGGCGTCGTGGTAGAGGTAGATGCCACCACGCGCGCCGCCGACAATGACGTCGACCACCTTGTTAGTCTCGCTACGGGCGTGCTTGGACGATCGACCGTACGAGCGCAGATCCAGCGCCGTGATCAGATCCGGCGTGTCGAATGAGTAAAACTCGTACTGCAGCTTGTCCGACTTGGAGGGAAGCTGCTGCATGGCGCCGAGGAAGAGACGGTCGTTGATGGCGCCTACCAGGTACTGCCCGTCCCTGGTGGACTCGAGGAGCTGCAGGCCGTTGCCCGGGCGCTTCAGAGACACGAGCGTTCTCGGCTTGGGTTTCGAGGCCTGGTCCCATTCGTAGGCGACAAGCTGGACGCGGGTCGACTTCTCCGACTCGGCCACAATGACGACGTCTTTGGCGACCTTCTTGGCGCCCAGGGCCACGACAGACATGGCGCGTGCCGTCTTGGAAGAGGTTCGGAAGCTGGCGGGAGTCTTGGACTCGAGGGTCCAGTTGATGCGGTAGACGTGGCCATCCGCGCAGGCGACCCAGACGTAGCTGCCATCTTGTCTCGACAGGCGGGTGGCGACGATCGGGGCGGGGGCTGCGTCTTGCGTTGCAGAGGCGTCGATGTTGCCGACGGGTATGCGTCTGACCAAAAGCGAGTCGGTGGCGGAGAAGACCTGAATTGACGTGTTGTAGGTCAAGATCATGTACCTTCACGATGTCCGTTAGTGGCTGCGCCATGGAAATTCACGAGGGGAAACAGGTGCCACTCACTCTCCATCATCGGTCAGAATGGGGTCAATGTCGAGCATGCGTCCTCCCATGGGCTTTGCAATCCTCCAGGCAGCATCCGAGCGATCGAGTCTCTCGGCCAGATCGTTTGTCGACGTGGGCTCGGCGAGCTCTCCGTTCGCCTCTTGCGCGCGGGCTCGCTTGGCGGCGGCCTCATTGTCGATGCTGTCCCTCTTGCGCTTATTTGTCTTGTCGACCTTGACCCGCGGCGTGTTTTGTCCCGCCATCGTGGATTGTGTTGAAATGTGAATGGCACCGCGATTGGTGTTGGCAGAAAATAAAGGTCGACTTCGATGCTAAGAAAAGTCGGTTTACACACCCGCTCAGAAATTTTGGTCAACTTTTTGCGATAAGATAAGGCCGCCGCTTTTTTTTTTCCTGGGTGCCGGCCAAACTTCGGGCGCAGAGAAAATCCACCCTTCAGAAGGCGGCGCGCGAGCCTAGAGTGATTCGTGATCTTTCCAGCCGCCAAAGTTGACGAGAAAAATAGCGATTATTGCCAGTCTATCGCCAAAATGATTATTCCTATCCGTTGCTTCTCTTGCGGCAAGGTACGACTGCCTCGATGCTCAATTGGTGATGCGCGCGACTGACTAACTTTGGCAGGTCACTGGCGACCTTTGGGAGCGCTACCTGCAGCTCATTGCCGACCCCAAGAAGACTGACGGGTATGATTCTACGACTCGCTTGCCCAAATACCCTTCTAATCTAGCATAATAGTGATGCCATGGACGAGCTTGGACTCAAGCGCTATTGCTGCCGCCGCATGATCATGACCCACGTCGACCTCATCGAGAAGCTCCTCAAGTACGGCCAACGTCTCGCTCACCGTGCGCCCGGCCTCATGCTGACCAATTTTCTACAGGTATACCCCCGACGGCCGAAGCGAGATCAAGCAGAAGCTCAACGAACTGGCATAAAAATACGGAGCCTGCATTCGAAGGCTTTCATGGGATGGCGTTTTTCGGTACTTTTTTCTCTCTGCGAGACAGGATGGCGTACGATAAGGAACTTTTGCAATAGTCAGATGACAGAGCATATTTATGTTGAAATAAATGTCTCAGTTGTGTGCCAACCACGGACTGCATGTGAGCCAGACGATGCGACAGACGCGACCGATGCGGCCGATGCGAAGGCAAGCCCGCAGAGCGGCGATCCTGCGCGAGTACCTACCAGAAGCCGGCTTATCGAGTCCGAAAACTATCGCTCGAGTTGTGGAAAATACAGAGGATTCGTAGAGTGGCTGACTCGTGGCGGGCGCCGAGTCTTTGTTCCTATCCAGCTTGGGGTTACACAACAGGAAGGCGTCGACTGGGCTGGGCACGCATCAGAGAAAGTGTGCTTTCGCAAAACGGGGGCATGTGGACAGCCTCACCGCATAACAAGTCTGCATATTCCGTTGATGGTTCTTTTTTTAGCTTTTCTGCGACGAGCAAACGTTATGAGTCTGTGTAACACACCAGCCGTGCTGACCGGAAGGCAATCAAGAGGGTGTTGTAAGCTGTATGTGCACGTCGGTGCCCGCGCCACCAGCCTCGGAGCATTTCTCGCAGTGGTGTAGATCAAAATGACCAGTCAAAGGTAATGCGAGTGGACGAACGCCCATGGAAGGCCATTCGCATCTGGGTGGGCGAGGCGTAGCAAGGTTCTGGTCTGGCATGATAAGGAAGGGCCGACCAAGGATATTCTGGGGTTCCTCTTTTCCATTCTCCTTATTCTAATTCAACCGTCTTTCGTCTATTTTGGTCATTTGGCTTCTTCATTTTATTGTCTGTATTAATCCTGTAATAATCATGGACCCATCTCACCAGATGGGTGGTTTACTTTTCACCCGCCCGAAATACGGCCTTGCTTCCAACTAGATTCACCATAGATTTCCGTGTGTAATAATTCGGCAAAGGCTAGCTTGGTACGACACGACAACCTTCCTCGCAATTCTGGCGATTCAGGCCCAATGTGGCGCGTCTGTCACGGCGGCTGCCAAGAAGCAGCCCAAGCGGCGACATGCCGATGGGGAACAAACTCGTACTACGATCCTAGAATAAACAAGCGGACAGCCTCGACTTCATTTGATAACTAATCCACATAATTCGGTCAAGTATTTGCTTTTCTACGACGTGGTCGCTGAACGGGTTGTGTAAGCTGGTGAGCTGTACATGCCCCACCATGTTAGCAGCAAGACTGTCAGTGAATGTTAATGGTCATGAAGCCGCCGGGTCCAGATTGTCGGGACCAAGTAACCAGTCATAGTCGGGCTGCGGAGCAAGCCAGCTGTCTGTCTCACGAAGGCGACAGCGGTATGTTGGGCTGAGCCAGCTCGACCACGCTAGAAGGCGACATGGGTTGTAAATGGCGGTAGCCGACCCATGGTAGTGCGGACGGCATATGCGAACCAGACAAGGCAGCATCCTTCGACAGCTCCCGAGGAGTGAGCATCTTCAAATTGAGGAGCCGAGAGATGCGCTGGCAAGCTACGGGCACAGCTAATGCTTGGCTACCACAAGCTGGCGTCGGCATAGGATAGACGGAAGTGGTCAGCAAGCCCTCGTTTAGGCCGGAACAGACATGGCTTCGCGTTGGGAAAGACACCAAAAAAAATCACCAACGTCGAAAAGAGAGCAGGCCGGTTCCCCACCACCTCGCAGAAATGGTCAACTACCGTTGGCTGGTGACAGCCACGCAGAGCAGTTTAAGCGCCGAAGCCTGTCGCCTTGCATGCAGGGCCCACGCCGCCATGGAGAAGTTGGTGTGGGCGCACCGCCGCACCGCAAAGCCCGACGGAGGACCGTCCATTGTTCAGCAAGGGTCCGTCAACTAATTAGACAGAAATCGCTGAAGAGGAGACGCCATGGCTAGGCCTTGCTGGGGATAGCGTTCCAGCCTCGCGGCGTGGGCTAGCAGGGAGGGCGGGCGTTCAGTTGGGAGGAAGTTCCGCGCAGGTTTGCGCCGGTGCTAGAGGGCGGGAGCTTATGAATGGAAGAAAAATTCTGGACAATAGAGCCGGGTTTGTCGGGGGCCGGGTTGATTCCGTTGTTGGACGTGCGCTGTGCGGTTGATGGTGTTGATGGTGGGTGTTTGTGGTTGTGGTTGTCTGTGGTTGTCTGGGCCGGAGCAAGTCCCCGCCTGCTTGTCTTTGATGCCTGCTTGTGGTTCCAGTGACAAGCCAGCCTCTGGCGGTTAGCCATGCCAAGGCCCTGCTCTTGTAAGTCGCAGCAAGCATGCAGACGGCCACAATCTTCTCTCAGCAACGCAGTGAGAATTGAGAAAAACATGATTGAATCCAAAATGGAAGCGGAACTGCACCGTGCTGTGCAACCATTTCGCACCTCGCCCTCAATTCTGCTGTGCAACAATGGTACGTTGGCAGGCTGAACAATGGCGGCGGCGGCGTCGACGAGGCCCAGAGCTCTGGGGCGCTAGCAAAACTACGCTACAGCGGGTTACTCCACCCGAGGTTCAACGCCTTTGTGCGTGGACGAACAGGTACATACAAGCAGGTATAGACAGAAGTAATAATAACTAGGTAGGTACAATAATAGACAGTCCAGCTGGGAGTAATAAGCAAGACGAGATCCAAACGCGGGACAGTGCGTGTTGAGTACCTCGACATGCCCTCAGTACCTCTGCTGACGGAGGCTGCGTGCACATCGACACCCAGAGTCACCTGCAGATGCAGCCATTGACCGTGCTCACAGTCATCGTGTCTCATTTCAGGCCATTCACGGCTATTCCACAACCGCAGTACCAAAAGGCAACCAGCTTTGCTGCTACTTTAGCTTTGCAGCAAAAAGAGGCGCATCTGCAGGACGCGACAGGGATTCCGCTTCCCCTCCACTTTCTAGGTAGCTGCCAGCAGCCAACACTTGCATTGTACCATCCAAGTACCTCTCCCCCATGAACCCCTCACAATGCTACCCCGGAATACCTGCCCAGGCACCTCACTCCAAACAAATCCCAGTCGGGCAATGAAGCCGCCGCGAGCAGCAGCCTGCAGATTGCGCACCGCACACCCGCGCCAGCCAGCTCCGTCTCGCTCTCTCCTCGCTCACTCATCTTCTTTTAAGCCGCCTGTCCTCATCCACCTCTTTCAACCTCTCCTCTTGACCTCTCTCTAGACCTCTCCTTGACAACCCCTCTTCTCACATCCTTTTTTCTTTTCAACCTCGCCGCCAACGGTCGCGACCACGTAGCGTCCGTCGTCTGCAAGGCTCTACCTCTCTGAACCGTTTTCAGCGCCGTCCGCCTTGGGCTTGTGGCTCTCCCCCACCCGGCCTCTGCTTGCACGGCCGGGCACTTTGCGATCCGTTGGCAGCACTTCTTCCCACGCAAGTCCGCGACCATCTCTCGCGACCTCATCTAGCAAACAACATCTTGGGGGCAAGGCGGATTTCAATTTGGTCATCGATTGAGCCATTATCCTGCGCTGGACCTATATATCTCGACCCAATTGCCCGCTGTGTGCTCTCGCCAGCTCACATCCATCGCGGCATCTCACCCTGCCATGTCCCTCGAAGCGCCTTTGCGCTACTCTTTCAGCAGCACGCCAGACTTTACCATGTCTCACAAAGGCGACTTGTCTGCTAGCACAGACTCCGATGGCCCGCGATACCCTCTCCGCCCGTTGTATGTACCGCCGTCAGCTCCTTCATGCCCCGCCAAGCTTGCTAATGCCCGCAGCTCCTCTCCTCCATCCGCTTCAGGCTCTGCCTCTGGCTCTCTGTTGCCCAGCTCTGCCAACAAGATTTCTTCCAACCCTAACAACCTGCTGAGTCCTAGTGATTTGGTAGGGCCATCGCCGGTGACATCCAACGGCACGGAAACTACGGAAATTGAAGATGATGTCGACGATGACCTGATGAGCCCCCAAGGCGACCCCACGCAGCACAGCGAGGTACGTCTCCTTCATTTTATGCATTTTCAATTCAATGCTAATCCTTGCAGCTTTTACCGCTCACCACAACTCTTCCCGATAGCATCCGCCAAAAAGGGCCGGAAGAGTCCAACTCAGTCATTCATGCTCCCGAGAGCTTCCACAGCTGGGTATGTCAGCCTACCACACTCTAGCTAAAACGTGACTGACCTATTCAGACTTCCAATGAGTCTACTGCTCGTCCAAGTCAGGCAAGCGAGAAATCATCCCCAAAAATGGATGAACGGAATCATGCGTCCGCTCCAATCCCCGATGTAAGAAATGCCAAATTCATGTACATAATAGTCGCTAATCTTGTGCTGCATAGATTTACCAAAATCTCCCTCCTGTCAAAACCGACGTCAAGCCTGTGCGATACAGCCTTGATAGCGTCACTCCACGTGCTCAGGACCTCCAGGACATGCTGGCAGAGGGTAACCGTCTACGATCCAGCAGTACTAGCAGCCTTGAAAGTAAGTCTCGTCTGGCAAGTTTATCCACATCGGGCACTAATCTTGTAGAAATCGAGGAGCAGACGGAGGCTGAAGGCGACGACGACGACGATCTCTATTCCGACGGCGAGGGACTTTTCGGCAGAGCACAGCTTCGAGGACGGCATAATGAGGTCGAGCGCCTCAAGCTCTTATTCAGTACGGCATGGACCTGCTGTCTCGAATTTGGCAGCTACAACTCGCGACGTAGAAAACGAGACTTTAACACCGCGTCCGTCTCCGACACGCATGTTTATGCCTGGCAGACTTGCTGGAAACTCTGCGAGCGCCTTTACAATGATGAAACGAGCGATAAAGACTCGTTGAACATCCGCGACGGATTGAACCTGTGTCGAAAATTCTGCCAAGCGCTTTTCGAGCTGCGCCCAAGAAAAGATGAAGTCTTTGACTCCATCTTGCGCGTCAACTTTGAGCTGAACAACCAGTAAGCAGTCGCACCACAGATTTCCGTTCTGTAGGTCATTGGCTGACGCTTCGTAGTCTTTACAGTGGACAGGATAATCGCAACCTCCCCGAAGAGTTTAGGGAGCGCACGCTCGACTTTTACGTCACCCTGTGCCATCGCCTGATGAAGCAACGCAACACCCTGCAAGACGACTCGGACAAGATTCTCAAAGCATGCTGGTCCTTGACCGAAGTCCTCTTCAGCATCCGGCAAAACCGGCGCGACGGAAACCCGCCCGACGAGAACCTCTTCGTCGCCGCCATCGAAGCCACCTACAACCTCAACGACCTGTTCCGCGAGGGCCTCAGCGCGTCGCGCTCCGAGCGCAACACGCCGCGCCCCAGCCAGACGTCGTTTTCTCACCACTCCCCCGAGCAGACGGGCCGCGAGAGCCGCTCATCGAACCACTCGTCACGCTCGAAGCGCGAGAGCAGCAAGGGCTCGTACCAGGAGGAACGGCCGCGAAAGCAGCAGCCGCCCCCGCCCCCGCCGCCACCACCGCAGCAGCAGGTACCCGAAACGCCCGTCACCGAGTTTGAGCACACGCCCATCTCGCCCGCGAGCCGCTCCCCGCAGATGCCCAACATCATGGTGCTGGGTCCCAGCAGCGACGGCGGCCGCGGCAGCCGCTGGCCCAGCAGCGCCTCCAACCTATCCGGCTACTCGCACAGCAGCAACCGCACCTCGTCGACGGCGACGACCACCACCGCCACCGAAGACGTCAACATTACGCGCGCCAAGATTCTGGTCCTGCGCGCAGCCGTCCAACTCGGCTTTAACAAGGAGGCGCTGCTCGATGTGAAAACCGGACCGACGGCGCTGCAGAAATTCGCGGCGGAGCTGCCCGCCGGCGCGTTTGGCTCGCTGCCCACGCACGCGACACTGTTGCAGCAGTACCGGGAGTCGGTGCTGGCCGACGGCTTCGTGCCGCGCAGCGGGTTCGTGCTGAGCGCGCGCGTGAAGCGCGTGTCGGTGCAGGACCTGGCCAAGGCGGTGCACGTCATGATGGGCACGTCGCAGGCGCGGTACGGCTACCTGCGCGAGCTCTTCAAGTTTGTGTGCAGCTTCCCGCTCGAGGAGGCGGATTCGCGCCGCAACCTCATGATTCAGGTTTAATGATGGCATCATTGACATTTCATTGCATGACAAACAATGAGGAGGGGGAGGGGCAGATTCTGCGGCTGATATATTGACTGACGGGGTGTGGTACCAAGTCCGGATGCCGACAGCATCATGTGCATGTCCGGCATGGCTACCTACATCAACGTCAGTGAATCACGGCAATGCGGATATGCCTCACGGCCAGGTCATGAGAGTCAGGCGGGCTGATGGGGCATCATTTCTCGTACAACGTTGGGCTGCCAGCCCCAAGTCTGAAAGTGAGGCAGCGAGCCACTTTCCCCCCTCAGTCGCACATGCATCACACACTACACATCACCACCACCTTTCCGTGCGTCGCCGCCATCACATCCCGTGCGGCGCCATCACTTTCCTGTGCGTCGTCGCACTACTTTTCATCACAGACATTACAAGATACCCTAGCATTCTTACCGATGAGGCATGACATTTTTTCTTATTAGTCTTGCATACAAGTTATTTTCACGGTCCATTCATATCACAATATATTATTATACTATTTTATCACACAAAACTGTAGTTGAAGAGCAAAAGTGGCCAAAGCCATATATTTAACAGTCAATATTCCAGTAAATAAAATGTAAATGGGTATCTCGCAAGTAACCAATGCATTTCCCGTAAATGAAGAGCCCCAGAAACTCCAGGTGTAAGCAAGAGCGAAATAAACGGCGTAACCACCCATGGGTATCAAATGGATCAAGGAAAAACCCCTCCCTGTCCAACCACATTGTAACACCAAAACGTCAGCCCGATCGCCTCCTTGTCCAATTCATAGGCCAAGAGGAAAAGCGATAAATGACCTGTCTCAAACGAAAAGAAACGACACGGCGAGATGAAATGAAACGCGCGCCCAAGCCCCAATCTTTTTCCCTTCTCTCCGTGTAGTCCAAGGACAGAGTGCCATCAGCCCTGGCACGGGACCGGAAAAGGGAGCCTGACACGGGGAGTATATAAACCCCCCGTTGCATCCGCTCAAAAAAAAAAAAAGACTTTTGTTTCCCTCACATCAAGTAGAACTTCTTCGAGCCACAAGGCTTTCCTAAAGAAGTGAGATAGAAAATGACACATTAATATCAACGCTGAACTCACCACCCACGCGAGACCACGGCAGACCACGCGCCAGTATCCTAGGTGTTTCCCCATCCCTTTGAGAACCGATAACAGAAGCAGCACATCGAACTAAACATGGAGCTGATGTTTTTTAAACTTGAACCTTTGAGCCCGACTCCCGACTCCCCCGTCATACTGTCTGGACGGAGGCCAATGAAAACTTCATTGGAAGTGCGAGCTATCCAGGTTCAAGAATTCAGCCATGTCGAAGAAGTCGTCCATTCCGAATGCTGTTGTTTCCTCTGGCACAATAAACGCATCCTCTGTAGGCGCAAACTCGGTACCGTTACTCACCCCGGTACTCAAGCTTACATCACTGCAGTGGACGGCGTCTCTGAGGAGCATCAGCTGTTCGAGTTCGGACTCGTTCTCGGTCGATCGCAGGTAGCCGGCGAATGTATTTTCCCCTTCCGAGGAGCTCGGCGTGAACTCTCCCCCGGAAGAGGACTCTTCGTTGGCTACGGCTAGGCTCTCTTCTGCTTGCGGTTCCACCGTCTCAACTGCCGCAGGTTCGGCCGCCGCCTGCTCCAGTACTACCCACGGTTCCTGGGGGGCAGTCACCACAACTTCTTGCGCTTCTTGCGCGAGACAACTTGTCCCCTGCACCTCCGGAGCCTCGTACCATGTCTGCTGCGGATATCCTGCCTGCGGATATCCGTGCTCATGGCTGTGAGGGCCCGGTGCGCGTGGGTATATGTTGTAGTTGTTTGGCAACTGCCCATCCATGAATGCCAGTGGGTCGGTGTACTGAAACGCTTGGTTGGTCGGCAGGTCGAACTGTGGCTGTTGGCTCGAATCGACGGTCGGATCGCAGAATGGGAAAAACTGTTGGAGCGAAAGCGTTAGCGGGCATATTATACTAACATTTGCAGCGGACATTGGCAGTTGAGGATTGGCCGGGACATCTGTGCGTCGACTTACTTGGGTGTTCATGGGATACTGGCCCATCGGGATTTGCATCTGGGGCTGTTGCCAGAATGCCTGCAGTTGGGCTTGTTGCCACGCTGCCTGCATATGGGCAGCCTGCTCCATCTGGGCCCGATGCATCGCCTGCCTGCGCTCCTGCTCCTCCCGTGGCTTCCTCATCTGGACTCTTCGATGCGCTCTGTAAAGTGTCGGATCAAAGTGCATCAAAGAGGCCATTTGCTGAGGTTGGGGGAGTGAGTAGTGCTCGTGGCTGGATCCCGGTGAGGCGTGGTAGTGGCCGTGGTGGTGGTCGTGGTGGTGGTTAGTGGCGAGCCTTGGA
Organism: Paracorniculantispora psalliotae; assembly: GCA_002796755.1. Taxonomy (NCBI): domain Eukaryota; kingdom Fungi; phylum Ascomycota; class Sordariomycetes; order Hypocreales; family Cordycipitaceae; genus Paracorniculantispora; species Paracorniculantispora psalliotae. Next base: position 1,186,201 of record PHFE01000107.1, read on the forward strand.
CAGAGTTAGCTATATTTCAACAAAATAAAAACAATTAAATTCAAATTCAAAGTTTCTAGTAAGGAAAAGAGTAAATTACCCAGCTGTTGTAGAATTCGTAGCTTCAGCCACTGGGTTGCTGCCACCGCTGGACTGGGGCTCAGCGTTGCCATCTGTGTCCCTTTTGTTAAGGTTCGCCCCGTCGGGCCCCCTTTCCTCGTGGCCGTTTCTCATAGGTGCATCTTGGTTGATGGGAGTAGTCAATAGATCGAGTTCTATCGGTTCTTCTTTGAGTCTGAGCACCGCTCTGCGGGTGACCGAGCACGCGCTGACGTCGACACGTTAGCCGTCTGGGTCCGTCGCTGCAATGGCAGGACCTGGCAGGATATGGTCCCTGGCATTATCTCTGTAAGACTTACTTGAAATCGGGATCGCGGCCGTACTTGTTCTTGAGGTAGCGAAACTGGTTCGCGGCAAGCGGCCGGCCAAAGTTCCGTTTGAAGAGCTTGTTCATGAACTTGGGGCACTTGATTTTTTCCTCGGTGATCTTCTTGAGGACCCAGAGGATCTCCCTCTTCGTGTACTGCGCGGTGCCAGCCATGGTTCTTGTGGCAGACGGTGCTACTTCGATCGGGATTAACTAGGCAATAGGGACGAGATCCGCGTTAGTGTCTTGCTGAAGTGGTGCTGCGGGAGCGGCGTGGAGGAGGAGGAGGAGGATGCAAACAGTGCGGTGATAGATAGGGAGAATAGCGACTCACAAATAATAAGCTGGCCTAAGCAAGCTTGTTGGATAAGGATGACAAATTATTTGCAACAAAGGTTGCAAATGATTTGATGGGCGAACGTGAAGGCAGTGTTCGAGGTGAAGCGGAGAGCAAAGCAGTGGGCCACTGAGGATGGTTTCGGGTGACAGCGAGTGAAACAAAGTGGGAAGGGATAAATGGCAATAGATAGGAAGATATGTGCTCAAACAAATAATTGTTTTTTGTATGTTGAAGAAGAGATTTGTTGAAGCGGATGTGTTCTGAGGATGGTGAGGAGAGGATGCAAACGGGGAAGTGCTGGAAAGTTGGCTTTTATAAAAATCAAGCTGTCAAGTCACCACCTCTTCTAGGACATCGTCGTGGTCACGCTTTCCCCCCAGACCGCATCTTCCAAGACATGTATGCATACTTTACGAATTGTTTTTTATTATTTCAATAATTTGCTCCTCACTTGGGGATGCACAATTACGACGTGACGCCTCGCCTCCTCCCCAGCTCTCCCCAACAAGTCCAGAAGAATGACGCTGTCTTGTACAGTCAGGTCGCATGTGGCTTGTCTGAGGTTGTTTTTTCATTTTATCAAGCCTCATCCAATGAATTATTGAAGTGTATACATGTCGTCTGCCTCTTCTCCATTATGCGTAGGCATTTTGTCCTTCCCCACGACATGCCACAAGACGGCGCACACCCCATGGGCACGTCCCCCAGGCGACACAGGCCAAAACTTTTGGTTTTCTTGACGATTGCAGCCGCATCTGACACGTCACAGAGACGCTCAAGAAACAAAATCTCTCCCCCATGCTAAATGGGGGTTTGTGTGGCATACACCCCAGACGGTCTGCGTCTCGCCTTTGTTTTTTTTTCCGGTGTGTGTCTGTCTGCCGTCTCCGGATTGACACTTCGTGTTGCCCTTCAGAAACCTTCACACAGTGTGGTTTCACTACATTATGGACGCCTGCTGGTGATTTTCGTATGATGCTCAAGACTATTCACGTCAATACTCTGACAGGTGTCCTGGTTATCGTGTAGGGAGAGCACCACATTGTTGACCAGCTTCTGCTGCATGATGGGTGGCTCTCCGGCTGCTTCCGGATCATGCGCCTTCTCACCGGGGCGGTGGTTATGCTGTAACCGTGCTACTTACACGACATTGGACTATTATCCCTGTTGACATCAAGTGATGGCCGTACGAGGAGACGGGTTAATATTGGTCGATTGCATTGGTCAGGCGGATAGAAAGAATGAGGCGAAAGGGGTCTGTCTGCCTCTCAATAGCGTGATACCGAACGTCAGAGACGTGTTTCTGGTAAAAGTTCATGTTGAATAGATTCATCGAATGAGTACTGTGAACCTAGACGTGAGGAAGAGGGTGTGTGGAAAATGGCAGCCATTGGAGGGGGGCAGGACGAATGCGCGTCTGGCAGAGCGTGTCACCCAGACGGGCGGTGTATCGGACTCCTTTTGGCTTTCTGCATTAGGCAGCGATGGGATACATCAGAATAGTGGCAAAGGATATTCGCTTTCTGTTGCCCGACTTTGGTTTTGTGTTTTTGTTGGGGCGGGTGTTGACATCGTGGGAATACGATGCGAAACAACAAACAGTGGCGTGGTCATGGGAACAATATTGATCGGCATGATTCGCAGATAATGGTTGAAAGTTGTTCAATACGTATGCCCGTCTATTTTGAAATCTAGTTCTATGTCTATGTCTAAATCTATCATGAATCATCCAAGTTGAGGAGAACCCTCGCCATTATTCCCTTACTCTTGTATTGTCGACAGAGACCTCGCCATCATTCCTCTGCTCTCTATCGTCGGCAGAGCCCTCACCATCCTTCTTTAGTCTCCATCTATTGTCAAAGGACATTCTCCTCTCGGGGAAATCCCTGGCTAGCAGCGAACATTGCCAAGATCTCTGTCGTCGTCGTTATCGTTATCGTCGCTCGCTCAGTCGTTTTCGCCCGCAGCTCGCCCTTTAGAGTCTCTCACTCTTCTTCGACTGTTGACAGAGCCCATCTTCTCGAAAATATACCAAGATAATACCGAATATACCACCAGATTCATCATGGTCCCCGTCGTTGTCATTGTCGCCTGTTCAGTCGTCTTGGGCCGAAATCACATCTTCCACCCTCTCTCTACTCGTCTTCAACCGTCAACGGAGACCCTCCTCTCGAAAAGATCCCCAGCCAACATCGAACATTACCACCGCCTTCTTCCTCTTCGTCTTCGTCGTTTTCGTCGCCCGCCCAGTCGTCTTGGCCCACAAACTCGTCCTCCGCCTCGCAAAACAGCGGCGTCTCCAGATCCAGCATCGTCTGCTTAAACTCTTCGATCAGCGCGAGCGTGATGTTGTCGCGCTTTGGCGACATGACCACGACTCTCGCATCGGAACCGAGTGCCAGGTTGCGAGCGATGGCTGACGCCAGCAGGCCAGGGTGGTTGTCGTTGTAAAGCGAGTCGGCGGCCAACACAATCTACACCCAACGAGTCATCAGCACAAATTCTCTCTACTTCGATATTCAACATTTGCTTGCAGTTTTCAACGTACCGGAAACTGGTGCGGCTCGCCAAAGAGCGCCTGGTCCGACTGCGTCGCGTCCTCCTCGCTCCCCCACGTCAGGCACCCGACCTGCACATCACCACCTCTCGCCACCACGACGTCCTTATTACCAACCACGTTATGCTGCAAGTTGGGAACCACCGCCGGCAAATCGCTCATCGTCACGGGCACCTTCCAGAGCGCCGCCGCCGCGAGCCCCAGCAAGCCCGTCCCCGCGCCGAGCTCCAGCACCGCGGGTGGCGGCTGGCCGAGCGACTCGTCAAAGAGCCGGAAGAGCGACGAGGCCGCGAGCCGCGGCAGCTGCCGCGCGAGCACGTACGCGCTCGCCCACGTCTTGAAGCCCAGCCCGGCGCTGCCGTGCATGGCCGGCTCGCGCAGCACCAGCTCAAACGGCTCGTAGCTGACGACGACCGTCTCGTTGGTGCCATGCGTCGTCGTGCTCGTGGGGGTGGTGTCGGGCGCAAAGGGCCAGCGGCGGACAATGTCGCCGACGGCCATGCGGCCGCAGCGCTCAGACATGCGCCGGCCGGCAGCGTCCCAGACGACCTCGCGCTCGTCGTCGGTGGTCAGCCAGGATAGCGGGCTCTTGATGATGGAGGCAATGTAGCGCGTGGCTTCTTCACTCCTGCGCTGCGTGGCGAGAGGACCCTCCTGGGCCTGGTGAATGTCTCTACGGCCTCTGCGGAGACTCCATGTGGCCGGGCTCAACTCGAGATCGGCGAGAATGGTGATGAGCGTCTCGTAGCTGGGCCGCTCCCACATCTGGGGCAGATCCTCCGTTGCAGCCGCCATGGGGCCGGCTCTGTTTTGTCTTTTGGCCCAAGAACAAGTGGATCAATAAAATTGCAGGGATAATAGATCTGGTACTGTCTTGTTCCCTTTGACCTTTGTTTGCCGTTCACCCTTCTGCCACAAAGAACGAGTGACAAAGAAGCGTGTGTGTGCCCGTGATCCCGTGTAAGTGCACTCAATGAAACAGCACTTCTCCTTTCAGAAACCCAAATCAAAGAACAGCCATTGCGAGAGCAAACACAATACGAAAACAAGCTTTGAGGTCTTTCCCTTTGAGGAGCGGGTATTATTTTTTTTCTCACCACGTTTTTGGGCCACGGTTATTTTTGGCTTGGACCCAGCGGGCCGGTCGTGGTCGAGATCCGTCCAACGTGGGGCCATGTTGGACCCTTGAATGGCTGGCTGGGGGCGTCATCCTGCGAAATCTTCACTCTGAAAAGCCCGCGCCGTGTAAAGCGTCCCGGCTGCCTTGTTACTCTAGTAGGACGAAGCGCCTCCAGGCTGACATGGGCAATACCGAACTATATCGTCATGAGCAACAAAGGACCACAGTCACGGAGCGGCTAAGGCTTGTCCAACATGACGAGCAGGTTGGTCTCGCACCAATAGATGCGAAACATACTTCACTCCAAGGCATGCGTTTTGTTATACAATAAATTCTAGTTTGTATTTATTCAAGCTTCTTTATATCGTCCTGGTATCTGTAAACAACCAAATCATCAAAAGAGCCGGACCTGGCTGCGAGTTCCTGTAGATGCAATCCTGTTCCCAAAATATTCCGTGGTGTAAATGCAGCAGATTGTCCAAAAAAAAAAACAGTAATAAAATCCTTTTCAAACGCTGAGCGCCGGCAAAAAAAATCAAAAACACCCAATAATAACAAGGCGTCAAAACGCCACAGCCTCTATACCCTTACGACTCTCCGTAAATCTCCTTCTTCATGTTCTCCAACCTGTCCCGCATGTCTTGAAGGTTGTCAACTTGTTCCTGGCGAGGATGGTCTAGCGCAGCAATCTGATAGTGCAAGGTCTCATACTTGGCATAATAAGCCTTGAATCTGGTAGCCTTGTTCATCAATGCTGGTGCCACCTTCTCCCTCGCCTGTTTCTTGACAGGGCCAGTCCTGCTATCCATGTCCGCCTTGCGTTTCTTCATTGGGCGGTGATCCGACTCAATGTCAGAGGCATTAGTGGGCGGCGACGAGGCCAACGGCGAAGACTTGGTTGGCGACGTGTTCTTGGGCTTGCTCGAGGTTGTCTTTGCGGCAGGCCGAGACGAGCTGTGCAGGTCTGGCACACGATCCTTGAGCTTGGATCCTGTTTGCGGCGGAGGCTTCTGCTTCAACCTCTTGGACAATGGCGTGCCCGAACTTGAGCTTGAGTCGTCGTCGTCGTAATGCGGTCGCTTGGCAGGGGCAGGCTTGGGAGCTGGCCGGGCAACGGGCTTCGGCGCAGGGCGAGGTGGAGGATCTTTCGCGACAACGGGCTTCGGCTTCGATTTTGCCAATGGTGCCTCGTCTCCAGAAGAGTCGGAGTTTTCGATGATTGCCTGGGATAAGACACGGCCACCATTGGCTTTCGCGGCAGGAGCTTTGGGTTTCGTCGGTGAAGGCTTGGGGAGCGCGGGTTTCGACTTGGTGGTTGGCAGCGCTCGCTTTGGCTCTGGTTCTTTGGCCAGTTTCTTTGGCTTGGGGGCACCGGCGGCGGAATTCGACCTCGACATGCTCTCCCCGCCAGCTCGGCTCCGTTCGCTGCTCAGGCTGTGGCTGTCTCCGTCGTCCTTGGAGCCAGAGCTATCGTCGGCTTTTTGCACCTTGATTTTCGGCGCTGGTTGGGCAGGGCCCTTGGCCAAGGATGCCTGCAATCGACTCAGACACTTGCCCTTGCCACGCTCTTCCTTCTTTAACAGCTTTTGCCATTCCGGTTCGGAAGCAGATAACCGCTGCTTGTCGTACTGTCGGATGGCGTTTTCGATGGCCGTTTCTCGCTCTTCGTGGGCATCATAGTCGTACTTCCAGACGTCCAGCTCTTTCCAGAACGGCTTCTTCATGCTGTATCGCTTCGTGTCGGGGTGGTATTCGGCGACTTTTTCGAGTGACGACTTGAAGTCCTCTGGTCTGCCTACCCACTTCTCCCGCAGGTGCTCTATCGTCCTTTCACCAGCGGCCAACTCGTGCACAAGGGGCACTCTTTGCTCCTTGGCTCGCTCGACAGCTTGTTGTGATGCGGAGAGTGTGGGAGGAGTCGCTGGCGAAGGATTGTGGCTCGGTGACGTCGCTATCGATCGGGGAACGGCATTGTATCCAGAGAGAAGTTTGTTCTTGGCTTTGCTAGATTTTCCAGCATTGGAAGCTCGCTCCATCAGTGTCCTATGGGCAGGTTAGAATAAGTGTACTTGTTGGAAGGCTTGGCACGTGGCTAGACTCATACCTTTCCTTGGCTGCTGACAGCCCATTTTGCCGTGCTTCAACATCAGAATCCACTCCAGACGCCGTTCCCTTGCTCGAGGAGGATACTTTTTGTTTTGACTTGTTCTGGGGCGGCTTCGTAAATAGGCTGGTTGTGATGGGCAATCGGGCAGCCACACGGGTAGACTCAAAGGGGCGTGTCAAGTAGAGGTCGTAAGGAGCGGGATTTTCGGGCGGTGCTATACGGTGTGATTTGTTACCGTAGTGAAGTGTCTGGGAGCGTCGTGTTAATACGGCAAGGAGAACTCCGAGAGCCGGCCGAGGCCAGCCCGGGCTGCGTGGCTTCCCGTGCGTAGGGGCACATTGAAGAGAGCGAGTGCCACTTGATACACAACCTGGTAGGATGCTTGGTGGAAGCCACGCGAGCCAGGAATCCTTTACTTACGGGAGTTTTGCCAAGAGCAAGCTGAATAGAACTGCCCTCGCGAGCAGCTCGGACGAGGCTGTCGACGATGCTGCCACTGAGGGAGAGAGCAAAGGCTTGGGGTGGGAGGGGAGTTTCCTGGCCAGAAGGACCCTGCAGAAGCAGGCCAGCCTCGGGAACCTTGAGGGAATTCATTGTGAGGAGTCGGGTGGTGTTGATGTGGTCGTGGCGGAGCGGAAATGAGGAGGCGGATATTGTTGACGAGGAGGGCGGAATTGTCTGGGGGGCGCCCGGGTTGGGAATCGAGCGAGCAGAGCAGCCAGAGCGAGGGGGAGAGCTCAACAGTATATGGAATCGAGGAAGAGACTGTAATCACAGTTGCATAATGTCGTGTCTGGAGCCGGCCGAGAGTCGAGGAACGCAGAGGGCGAGAGGTGGTTTGGCGTGACCGGCAGCCGGCGATGGCGATTCAAGGTGCGGACCCCACGGGGCCAGCAATGGGAGGGAAGCGAATCACAGCCAGGTGATGCACAGAAAGTGGTCAATGAGGCAGCAATACGGAAGACGAAAGACGTAGAGCAACCTGACACCGGGAGAGGCGGTAGAGAGGGTGGTGGTGAGAGGAAGTGAAAGAGTGAGGCACAAGGATGGAGGTCGAGACGAAAGAGGGTACGCAGCGGCGGCCGAGCAGGAGAGCGAGACAGCCTGGGCTGGGGCGGGCTGGCTGGGCTGGTAGGCAAGGTACTCAGGTAGGTAGAGAGGTACCTGGGCGAGGCGTGCCAGGACAGCCCAGTAGTGCGGCCAGTGATGTACTTGTTGGGGAGGTACCAGCTGGTCAGGCTGCCAGCCGTAGCACCCAGCACCACAACAGCAGTTAGCGTGGGAGTGTGGTGCGTGGGAGCAGCCCCGGCCTGGGTTTGGAGGTGCAAACCGGGTGGAGACAAGCTGGGACGGTACCTGTGGATGCTTGTCGCTGCGGAGTGCGGCTTGTGTGGCACACACACTATGGCACTGTGGGCATCTGAGGCAAGGTACCTTGACGCTACTGAAGGCTAAGCCCAATTAGGACATGTACCACGCCCGTGGTGACATGGTCAACTGCGGCCAGTGATTCGGCGACAAGAAGATTGCTTGTCAGAGAGGCTGCAGCGACTGTTGACGCCAGCTACAGGCCTCAAGTGGTGGCCAAGATCAAGTCTCCAGGTACATGCTCTGCCAGGCTGTGCCGCTGCGTCACAAACACTGCCCAGGCGGTGACGACCTATTGTTACAACGCATCGCTGCACAACGCGCCCGCCCAATGACGCCTTGGCTTGTGCACCTGTGAATATCTGAATACGAACATGATATTGTCTTCGTATCTTGGCTAACTGGCTACACAGACGGTAGTTCAGTCTTTCTCTACCAACAAGGCAATCAAGGACTCCCCCCCTAGCCAAGAACCACGACCGCTGCTCTTCGCAGCAGCATTGCCATGCGTCCTTCCCTCATCCCTCTGGGCATAATAATATAGAGTTCCAGCCAAAGGATGCCACCGCCCAGGTCAGCGGGCCAGGATGGCCTGCCCACGGTGGGTTTTGGCCTGGGATAACCTTGGTCTGGTGTCCCGGCCCGTGGGCGGCGCGCTGTCGCAGCTGCTAGCAGCGCTACTAATAGAAGCACTAGCAGCGACACGGCCAAACCTTGCTGGAACTGGAACTTGGCAGGGCGCCTTTTTGGCTGCAGCGGCATGCCCGTCGTCGTGCTGCTACGAGCTAGATACATACAGCCTGACGACGAGCGCAGCCTCATGACGCGCCGTCAGTCAACTGCAGGGCCTCGCTTCTCGCTCCTTGCAGAATTCGTGTGCAATTCTTGTGAATACCTCCCGCTACAATATCCGCCTGGGGGGCCCGCCGCCGTAGATTGCAGGGAGCAGCTTATTAATAAACAAAGTTTTTGCAGTGGCATAACCTTATGTCTGTCGTCGTGGGCCTCTTTCAGCGCCGCTGACCATTTCAAGTCAACGCGCGCCTCAACCCTGGCTCCCGCCCATGTTTATGCCACGCCATAGCAAATACCTGAAACACAGTGTCGGCGGCAACTAAATAGGCTGTTTAAAAACAAGACTTATAAAATTTGTACTGCCAGCAAAGTTCTATTAAGAACAGTGCGGGCTCGGCCTGCCCGCGCCAGCGCAGAAAAGAGGAGCCCATAAGACAGTGCGCCAGCTGCGGTGCCTGCGCAAGTGCAGCTTGGTAATACATATCAGCCCTTCGGCGACCCAAAACGGGCGACAAGTGGCGAAAACATCTGCTCCCTCCCAATATTAATATAACAACAAGTATGCTGCTGAGATTTGGTCCATTTCGTATGGAGCTGCCATGTCTGTGAACCTTTCTTTATGCCAATTGGTAGGCCGGCCTTTGATGACAAACGCCCAACAGATGCTGCCAGCTGCCAGCCGCCAGCTGCTAACCGTAACGTCAAAGGCGCAGCCTGCGTCTCAAATCCCTTCTCATCCGCATCTACATCTCCCATCGGAAAGCCACTCGTCACTTCATCACCAAATCGATCCAATGTGAAACCTGAGTCGCCGTCGCTCACCATCCAACCATCCAAAGGGATGCTACCTTGCCGTGCATTCGGCTGGCCCCACGCGCTCTCCCTTCAACCACGCACACACCCCATCCACAGCGGCAGCCAGTCTTCAGCACTGCACAGATCCCGTTGCTACAAATATTACATCCACATCTCCAAAGTTTGACTTCTTCGCCAAATCCTGCACCAGGCGAACCAAGGGAAACAGAAAATTGTCCCGCGGGAAAATCTCCGCAGCTTCAGCCCGGCAATTTAGATGCGCAACCCTGTTTGCAGGCTTATTGCCTGCCGAGCCACCAGCTAGTGCCGCTGGCGCCGCCAATACTGTACCCGTTTCGTGCGCCTCGCCTCTAATTACCTGGGAGGCATGTGCCAGCGTAGCCACTCATATTATTACAATGTTGTCGCAGAGTACGGCCACCCAGTTATGTGACGGGGCCGGCTGTGGCCGTGGTGCTGGCGCCATTCATCCGCATTCTCTCTATTCCTTGGCCCTGAGACAAGGTTGTTATTTTGGACGGCTGAAATCTATTCTCGCCCTCTGCTGCCGCGCTGTGCCCAGTACCACTGCTGCGCACCCTAGACAATGTATCATGCCGGCCATCTCTCTCGACGCGGTTGCTCGCAGGCTTCACAGGTCCCGTTACGAGAACACATGGCCATGCCGTCGCCTTTCGCACACCAATCGGCTGCTACTTCGTCATGCAACATAATACTGGTTCTCATTCCCGCATATCCGTTCCAGCACTACTCGGCTGTTCGCCCCAGCAAATCAAGGCACCCGCCTGGGCGTGCGCGACAGGGAGGGCGTGGGCCGAAGGCTTGGTGGATATCGACTTCCTGCAGAGCGTGGCCAAGCTGGGTTCCGTCAGGCGCCTGCTCGCCCGTTCATTGATGCCTGGCTCAGCAGAATGATGCAATGCAAGGTTGTCTCTGCTCAGCCCATCGACAGCAGTATTTGTTATATGTTGGTTCTATGGTTTTTGAAAGAATTGAGCAAACTCGCCCGTCAAACATTTCCTACCTGTTGGTCTCTCTTTCCATCCACAGGTTCTGAAACAGCAAGCCAGCTAGCGACAATCGCCTTCAAGTGCATATCGCCCAGCTTATGCACTGACCTTGTCGCGGGAGCACGCAGTTTCAGGATCGCTGATAGCAGGCATTGCTCGAGTCGGCACAGAATGATGGCCCCCATCTCTCCCGTTACGGCAGTCGTATCACTTGCGGTTTTGCACGCCAAATTCGACCTGGCGGTTTGCGCCTTTATAACTGATCAGTTACAACAGCCAAATCGAGCACGCGATTCTCTCCTCAGTCCCGTATTGAAGTGTGCTTGCTTCTTTCCAAACTGTGTGCAAACCGCAAAACAAGCCGAACATGCTAATTAGGCGCTCTAATTCCGCTGGTCTCCAGTATCCAAGACAATCATATCTGCTCTGGAATGGTAAAAGTTGCGACGCTTCGCACCTTGTCTCTAATAATACCCACCACCCCGCCTCTCCCGTATTGGAGGTGTCTCTTTGCTAGGATATCTCAAGGTGCAAACACGACACTGGAGTCCAGAAACCAGATGCGAGGAGTATCTACCATTATTACCCGGGATATGTGGGTAGCTTCAAATCACCACTCATTACGAGAATTGGTCATGCAGCGTTCCATCACGGCACCATGCGCCACCCACGGACATCTTCGCGAAGCAACGCACCTACATTTCCATCAAAATGGGTTGATACATCGCCGTCGCTTAATTGAAAGCCTTATTATAAGAGCATATACCAGTCAGCTTTCCTCCATCCTGGTCAGCCAAATAGCTACATCGTGGAGCATTTCAACTCTCCGGCAGGGTGTTGCTTACCGCATCCCCACAATCAACAGCGAATCGGAGCCGTCCGCAGCCTGGCTGCTTAGGGCGATGCAAGATGTCTTGTCTGGTTCCCTTGATTGCACGCCGCAGTCGAAGTGGCGTTCATATTGCTTTGAATCGTTCGCTTTGTTTCAAGCACGGCCGCTTTATCACAGCTGCGAGGTTATTTGCAACCAGCCATGTCTGCTAGTTTGATCAGCATCTTGAACGGACTGGTCCGCCGCGTGGCAATCAACCTCTTCCCTACCTAGCCTTCCGAGTGTCCACCAGGCTAGCTCGCAGGGCTTGGCTCCATCCACCCCTCCGAGGTACAAGGCTTACAAGTGCCGGCAACTGCCCAATCCAGCAAAAAAATATAAGAAAGCTCATGATACTGCCAGAAAGTTTGCGCAAGAGTGTGTTAGAGGATTCAATAATATGGATGCTCCGGGATGCTACATGATTGCGCATCCGTTCGGGCGAGCATTCAGGCTCGCAAGCTTCATACGATGGGTCACTCACGGCGAAGAATTTCCGTCAATGCCCTGCCGGCATTCGCCCATGGACGGCGACTGGACGCGGTACCAAGAGGCTTACTTCTCACATGGCCTTTCAAATCAGAGTGGCAGGCCAATGTTGGCTATGCATGTTTCTTTGTTCGAAGCGGGTCCAACGACCATTTACACCTATTTTTGAAGGATTTGTTTGCCGCTTTGGTCGTTCTCTTTGTGTCTTGTCAATCGGCAAGCACGTCGTCTTTGTGATCTGACAGGTTGCTGATGGCAGAGTGGCCTGCACGGACCCGGTCACAGAATCGGTGCTACACGATTGAGGCACACTTGGGTGGAATAAGCAGAGGTACTCTTTTATTCTGAAATTTCCATGTACTGCATATTTTACGCACGGCATGAGTCGGCATCCTCGCTAGCTTCCCGGTTGTTGCTTTTGGCCGCTGCTAGCGGTGTCGGTGGTCGAGGGCTCGCTAGTCGTAGCCGGTCGGTGCGTACATACCGCCACCCAGGAATTCCTTTTTTCAGTTGCTTGTTTCGTCCAAGTCTGGCGACAAGGTGGCGGGTAACTAGTAGCAGCTGGTGTCTCGCCCCGTCGCTCACACTCAGGCACAATCTCTTGCAGACATGCAGCTGCGCGAGACACCAGAGTGTGCGCACACACGTTTTCTTTCCGCACACCAAGCAAAGTATGATGCAAATTAGCAACTCTAATACTTGTACCGGCGAAGCGACCGTTAAAAAAAGGAGCAGGGGCATTTCACCACAGTTCACTTCATAGCTGATGGCTGTTCACGCAGATACCCGGCTCCGGCCGCAATCCGGCCGTGGAGTCCCATACCCTGGACGATGGTGGGTTTGGTGGTACTTTTTGGCCTCCACAAAGTTGGCCGCCAAATGGCACCTCTCCCGTAAGCTTGCCAGCGGCCCGCTGCTACAATCATGGCACCAATTTTGAGGCTTCCGTGAAGGATGCGTTGGAGTCTGTTGGGGGCGGTCTTACTGATGGTGCCAATTCAACACTGCCAATGTCTGATCGGGCCGGAATAATAAGAGCGATGCTTGTTGACAACACGGTGTGCAGCCTTACCCTGCAGCGCAAGAGTCTTGGAAGCGCCCAATTGAGGCATCTAAGACATGCACCAGCGTCTGAGAGAGGTACCTTATTATTAGCGCTGCATGTCTCTGGTGATTTGTAGCACAGCATGTCGACAGGTCATTTGCTGCAAGCTCGACGCCGTCTTCGGTGTGCAATATGCAACTCCCGCGGGGAAGGTGCATGCCGGCTTTGCAATTGTGCATGTGGTTGCTCATATTTCCCGCGAACGCCAGCTGCCCAGTTGTGGCGTCGAAGAGAACAACGCACGAGGGAATATGCAACTCGCTCCCCCGCAAACCGCCGAGCAACGAGCCTCGCTTGGTCGCCCAGCACATGCTGCAGCAGTACTGTCAGCATAGAATGAGCGGTTTATTATCGACTGCTCAGGAACTGCAACAGAGCCGGCCCGTCCTCCAAAGTAGTACCTGTTTCGATCTTGGTGTCACAGCTCCGAAACAGCGAAACAAGATGACCAGGACTGAGTTTGAACGGCATATTTTAGCAGTGCAACGGTACACAGCTGCAGTCCTGCACTTGCCCATATCGAGTAGCTCAAACTGCTCGCTAGCGTCGGCTGGCTGCACCAAGCTTGCTCATCATGAACGGCATCTCCACCCACTCTGCTGATCCTTTGCGGCATCGAAGTTCCCAAAAATGCATCTGTTTTTCTGAGAAAGCGGCAGTGTCCAGCCTTGAATCGAATGGCGGGCGAAACAATGCCGTTTTCAAGGCTCCAAGGATGCCCACAGTGCCTGTGCCCGCAGAGCCTCGCAGCCCGTGCAGCGTTGACAGGATCGCACTAATTCCGTAGCAAGCCACCACGCAACCTGCGACCAGAAAAACTCTCTTTCCGTCCTTTTTTCTCTGAGCTACGTAGAAACGGATGTAACCAAAGCCCACCCACATTTACCCTCCCCCCAAGTTGAACTAGTCCCGAGCTTGCCAGCCGATGGCCTGAATCAGCCCACCATTGGCTGGAGAGGTCGAGGCTCTCTCTTAACAGGATGCATTGGGAGAGAAGCCGGACGCCACGTGAAGTCGACAGTGCCGGCGCCATACTCTTGTGGGAAGCTGGGTCTTCTGTTGGGGGCAGGACGGTCCATCCTATGTAGTAAGAAGATGGCGGGGTTGTTGCTTTGTGGCTTGAGAATCTCTTGTTCAGCTGGCACCAGGCCAAACGGCAGCGGAGGTGCGGCACCTCTTCTCATTGCCGGAGATGCTATCTTGATGGCCACAGTTTCGCCGTCACCTGTAGCAGATACCCGAACGTTCTTTTCCGTGTTCCAATGTAACTTTGTTCAATTGCAACACTCTGGTAAGAGGAAGGATATTCTGTGGAACCTGGGGCAATTCAACATCGTCCGCCTGATTTCGCTCCTGCAAAAGTTTAAACGCTGCGGGAGGAAATCTGACGAGAACCCCAGAGGCAGTGAAACGGCGGAGAGGCTACAATCGTCATCCGGGTGTGTGCTGCTGTGTGTGTGCTGCGTGTGTGCTGCTGGACTTGCACAAGATTGATTCTTGCCTTTTGTTACCGTTTGCTCGTTTCACGCTCGGCAATAATTAGGTGAAATTTGCGCGTATGGTAAATAAGAAAAGAAAGTTACGAGGCCAAGCGCCATCGGAGTTACCGATGAACGATCGCTACATGACCTTGAGTAACGCATCCGGGTTCGCGAGAACCCGGGCTGACTGGACGATTATCAGTCTAATATTTTCCAGTATTTGAATAAAGACATCTACGAACACGCTTCGGCATGCAAATCGCCAATTCAACAACTCCAACAGTGATGGTTATCATCCTCTTGGCGATTTGCCTCGTGCTGTGCTTGAAGAACTGGCTCATCTGTACTTGTACTGCTCTGTTTGAAGCGATTTTATCCCAGAAATCTGTCAAATTTTCATCTAGAAAGAAGTATGCTAATTCGTTCGTAAATTGTGATTGATGACATCTGGAAGGTTCCACGTATCTCACACCATATCACCGAGTGGTGATGCTATGGCAAGACTTGGTATTGATAAGCTACAAATGCGGATTTCGAGTTGAACAATTTAAAATAACTCAGAATATTTGTACCAAGAACTGACTATCTTTAATTTCAATTTTAACATCTGTGGAAGCAGAGCCTAATCTGTCTACCGCCTGGGCCGATCAGTCGTCCCTGATAACCTTTTCTCCGTCCTCGGTGATGGCAATATCTTGGTTCACATACATGGTCAAGCTGCGCACCCAGTGACCCTTGAGAATGACGACAAGCATGAGCACATCTACAAACAAGACGAATAAGGCGCCCATCCCCCACATCCAACCGACACCAACCGCTGACTGCCACTGCGTGACAATAAACACTGACATCAAGCCAAAGGCGATGCGGTATGAGTTGAGTGCCACCGACGCCTCGACGGGCGTATGCAGAAAACATTCGATGATGTAGTTGTAGCAGATGGGCAGGATGAGCAGCGCAGCGAACCAGATCAGGAACGAGCTCAGCGCCAGCACCATGAAGTGCAGGTGGAACTGCAGGCCGGCACCGTAGATTGCGAGGCCGATGGGTAGGAGTATGCCGGGGAGAATAGTATTGGCGAGGCGGTACTCGGGATGCCAGGTGCCGCGGCGTCGGCGGGCGACCAGCAGCGGGATCTTGTCATTGAAGAGGTATCCGTAGACCTGCGCGCCGATGATACCGACCCAGGCCGTCATAGTGAAGAAGGCCACTTGGAGGGGTGAGAAGCCGTAGCCACCAACCTCCGGGGGTGGACTCATGTAGATGGCGAGTGTAGAGGCCTGCATGATGGGAAGACCGAGAGCCACGAAGACGTAGATGCCGACGAGGAGTGTGATTGGTGTCACTGTGATTTGGAAGGGAACTATGGTACGGCGTTTCTACATTGCAAAAGTCCATGTATTAGCAAATGATGGTGCTGCAGAATGAAGTAGTTCTGGGTCACGGGGCAACTTACCAGCTCCGACAGTCGACGTCCGTCAGGTTGCGTCTTGATACCAGGTAAGAACGTTGCCACCCGATTCGCGAACCAGCTTCGCGGCAGCGGCGCACGCTGCATGGCGCCCGGCGTCCGATCAAAGGTGGTGTCCTCCACAAACACAAAGACCGCCATGATGGCCGCGCCGACCGGACCCAGCGTCCACCAAAACACATACTCCCAGGGTTTTGATTCCGCGATGAAGCCGCCAATCGTACCGCCCCCGACCACCGCAAAGATGATGAGCACCTCAAACACGGCAAACGCCTTGCCGCGCTGGTGCAGGAAGAACATGTCCATGATGAAGCCCGCCCCCATGATGGCTGGCACGACGCCGAACAGGCCGCACACCACGCGCGAGAGGGTAAAGGGGATGAAGTCGTCGGGCCCCGTCATGCGCGCCGCCCAGATCTGGCAGGCAAGCGTGGCGACGAGGCTCCAGAGGACGATGGCGCTGCGGCCGACGACGGCGGCGAGCGGCGTGAAGAGGAAGGGGCCCGCCATCCAGCCGGCGAGCGCGGCGGCGACCGAGTTGAGCAGGTCGGCCTGGGTCTTGTGATAGGTCGGGATTTGGAGGATGAAGGTGAGCTGGTTGGCGTTGGGGGACATTTGGCCGGCGAAGCCGGCGAGGCAAATGCAGGCAAAGATGACGAGTTTCTTGCGCATCGGCCAGTTCTGTGACGGTTGGTCAACGGATGTTCTTTCAGAGTATTGACATGTTCTTACCAAGGGGTCTTCCGGGTCATCACTCGGCTGTGGAATGAGTACAACGGCATTTTCGGCAGGCTTCTCCGGGACGTCGTGAGCATTGTCAACTTGCTCTTCCGAGCCATTCTCGCCAGCTTGCAGAGACATTCTGACGAAGGGGATAGCCTAAACTGAACCAAAGCAAGAACGGTAGAGAATACCAGACGATAGCGAATCCGCACCAAGACAAAAACACCAATGCGAATCTAGCGTGGCATACATCTACTTTTAACACTATGCCAGATATTGATTGCCCAAGAGGGGCTCTTACGGCTACATGGTCTTGACAAATGCGTGTTATCTAATATATTGACCGAAGCTAGCAGTCCCATTTCTGTATTACAGCGGGTCAGAGAAATAGATGAAGATTGGAACCAGTCCTTGTGATCTCTGGCGAGGATTCCATTTATGCCCTCAAAATGGGGCCGGAAGCTGTCGTCGTGCCAAGACGTCCGATATGCCTCGTGTACCGCATATCCCCCCTATTTCTCGTCCATTATTTGACTCAGCTATCAGATGCAAGACTTGCCGCAATTGCACCTGAAATATCGCCAGCGGAAGTCACCGTCCGAATCGTGGGCACCCAGGGTCCGCCACGCCACCTTGGGACAGGGATCTCATGTGGTGACCGGGCATCCAGCTCCATGGCGGAGATGCTATCTTCTTCATGGCGTTCTGCGACACGGCCCCGGAACTGTTGTTTTACTCTCATTTCATGCGCATATACCTTGCTCGACCGATTAACTGGGCCATCGTTTTTCATGCAATACACCTTTTCAGGATATTGTTCGATCGCGACGAGATCACGAAACGAGAAAAAAAAAGATCATACCTTCAGGTGACAAGAGAAGCCATATCAGCCCTTCGGACATTTAACTATATTTAGTAGAATATGGTTGTTCATCACCTTGCAGGCCGCCGCTCGGGCAGTGGAGACTGCAGAAAGGGGAAACCCGCAAGCCATCATCACCACAGCGAGCAATAATCGCGATACACCACCCGCTTTCCGAGCGACTAGGGGGGCGGGCGAGAGAGAAGTGCGGTGCAGGTTGCGAGCACGAGCTTGGGCGGGAGGTCATGAATCGTGCGCTGACGATGTAGAACACGAATGAGAGACATTCCTGGTTCGCCATGCAGCCCAAGGTCCGAGAGCGCGCTCCACCCACTCTTTTGTCGACGTCCCGATGCGTTGGTTGGTCGCGCATGCGCTAATCAATCAGGGATTGTAGCCCACCAGGACGCTGTCATGCCCTGCAGGCCAGGGTGCGTGAGTCCGATTATCAGGTGTGGCTTGATTGATCGTCGCTGGATTCACACGAAACTCCGAATCGGTGGGAAGCCGAAATGGTGTGAATTCGGAAAGACAACGAGAACAAGGGGCGGTAATTTCGGAAGTTTCTCTTCATTTATTAAGCATGCTTGGGGTTTCTCATCGAGACCATGGAACTTTTGTCTTGCATCAAGTCCAATGACAGGCGTGCTGCCAGGAACCCCGTCGACGCAGATCCAAGGCCTGATCCTCGATTTTTATCTTTCACAAAAGAAAAAGTGACTGTTGCTCGACTCTGGTCACTAACTTGGTGACCAAGGGCCTTTGAATTATCAGCGAAGATGGCGCTCACGAGCCGCGGCGCGCGCATGACCATCATCATAACGGTCCTCGTGTTTCTGGCGACGGTCGCTGTGGCAATGCGTTTTTTGGCGCGCAGAAAGCTGCGCATGAAGCTGGGAGCAGACGACTACCTCTGCTTAGTTGCTCTAATCTGTCTATGGGGCATGCTGATAGAGCTCTGTCTTTGTAAGTCGTTCTTGACGCAGCACGACTCTGGATATTCCTGCGCACTACCCGTCGAATGTTACTGACGAGCCATGTCTCCAACTCCAGGGTGCACCATCGGTGGCAATGGAAGTCACATATGGCTGCTAGATAACGAGACCAGGCTAAACTTTGGAAAAGTACGTATTTTGCAAATGACATGCGATGCCAATGTACCATCGCGCAACATTCATTAACACGCGAACTTAGATTTTTCTCGCCAATCAATTCACATACTTTGTACTTTGCCCAGTACTCAGACTATCCATCGTTTGTTTTTACCGACGCATTTTTGTCACGCAAACATTTCAAAGAGTATCTGCGGCCATTATGTGGCTACTTGGTCTCTGGGGCGCCGCCATTTTCCTGGTCTGCGCTCTCCAATGCCGACCGCTGCGCGGCTACTGGGACAAGAGCGTGCCAGCGACATGTATAGACGGAAACGAGTTCTTCATTGTGAATCAAATTTTCAACGTCATCATGGATTTCGTGCTGCTGGCGCTGCCGCTGCCCATCATCCTTGGACTGCACAGATCATGGCGCGAGAGACTTGCGCTGGCCGGCGTGTTTGCGCTCGGAGGCTTGTGAGTTTGGATCTGCCACCATGATGCCCATACCCTCCTCTAATTCAAATTCCAGTGTTTGCTTTGCTAGTATATTCCGCATCGTTGTTCTTTTCTACATTGACGCTGAAGATACCACTTGTAAGTCATCACATGCAAACCACCATTGCCGCCGCTTGCGCTAACCTAGCTTGCTTCAAGATACGGTATACCAAGCCACCTTGTGGACGCACATTGAGCCGTCTGTTGGTATGATTTGTTGCTGTTTGCCCTCAATTCGCGGCCTTTTCCCCGCCTTTCCCTTTACCAAGAGCAGCTCGCAGGGCACCTCCAAGTTTTCGCACACAGCTTCGGGCAACCACGACGTCACGGGCCCGAATCAGACGCCATTATCGTACATAAAAATGTCACACATGGGTTCTAGAGGGGAAAGCGATGAAGAGGATCTGGTACCGAAAGATGAGTTTTCGGATTGCGAACGCGGAATCACAGTGCAGACGGACATTGTGATCAGCCATGGGTCGGACACAAGGAAAGACATTGAATCATGGCACCATGCTACATAAGCCAGACGTTCCGAACTCAGGTCATTGATTCCATATTTAGACTATAGAAATCCAACTTATTTCCAAAGTAAAATAACACTTCTGACGTTGGTTCTCAAAGTCGTAAAAATTGGCCGTATAAAAGTGGCCAGCAAAGCGCAGGTATGTGTGACAGATTGGCGTTCACTTTTCCGCTTTCTAGGCAGCACTTTCCGTCGTCCGGAACTGAACGCCATAGAAGAAGCGGACTTCTTAGTGGGAAATCCCTGTCTACTTACTCTTCTCCGTGCTGCGAGCCACACATCGGCCCACTCTCGGACTATCACAACAAGAGTTCCACCATTGCACCAGCATGTGAAAATCTCCCAAGCAGCTGGAACGTGTTAGATTTTTTAAAATTGAAATTCAAGGAGATTTCTTCAGTGAAAAGTTTACCCATATCAAAGCTGATGCGGACACAAGGCAGCGTCTAACTGTTCAACTTGTGTCAGCTAACCAGCACTTCATGTCGTTGATTTGCATATTCACTCGTCGTCCTGGTGCGGCCATTTTAGTATTATCAGTTACATGGCAACAAGATTATTTGTTCAAATTAACCGACCGCGTGCGCTGCTTGGCAATGGTGGAGAGATTTGTAAAGAGGAGCACGCGCCGTTTGTCGGCACAAGTCCGAACACCTTCCACTTTGAGCTTGCAGACCGGCTTGCCTCGAAAGGACATGTCGATCCGTCGGCGGGGCTCCCAGCCGTGCAATCTACGCGATTTCCGGTTTCCCTCCCCTTTCTTCTATCGGTATTAAGTATCCATGAGACGTACTCGGTAGTTGGCCCGAAGAGTAGCAGCAGCTCCGTCATGGCCAGCCGCTGAAAGTCAACAAGTCGTCCTGATAAGCGGCCTATCAAGCATAGACTGTCTGACGAGTCCCAGATTTTGTTGTTGCTGTTGTGGCCGCGGCGTCCTCGTGGGCGCCGTCATCGTGTCTACGGTCCCAGGGCTTAAGGGCGTCAAAGGCGGCGCCAAGGAGCTCCGGGTGCCGCTCACCCCAGGCCAGCGGGTGCACGTAGAGACGCTGTCTGGGCTGGGCGCGCATGGCAGCGTCGAGGGACCATAACTGCGGCGATGCAGCTGCACAAGATGGTTGGGTCGATTGCGTGTCATGTTCACATCGGCGCTTGAGCTGAGGGCGCCGTCTTTCGTTTCGGCGGCGCGGTAGCGGGGCCCGGCGCCGGCCCAAATGTCACGGCGGCGGGCATTCTTTCGGCGGCGCAACCTCGTCCAAATTGTCCAGACAGCAGCATAACTTGGAGCTTGTTTGTGAACGTAGCAATGGATGGGCAGTGAGGGGTCAGTGCGGACCAACTGAGGCAAAGTGGCCATCATACGTGATACAGCAGGGATTGGCGTTCAGCAGCTTCCCCATTTCTATAGAGTACTTTCCGTCTGGCACTGAACGCCATACGAGAAGCGGATTTTATACAGCAGTGGCAAATCCCCGTGCTTGCTCTTCCCCATGCGAGCGACGCATCGACCCATTCTAGGACTGGCGCAAGACGTCGACGGCTGCAGGTGGACCCAGAAGTCCACGCTGCGCATTTATTATCCCTGTAGATTAAATTGGTGGCATCGGTGTAGCATTGTTTAAAAGCGCTCTTTGCTGCTCTAGCCAAGCTTCAATTATAACCCCGCCACCCGTTGAAACTAAAAATGGCCACAACTTCGCAACCCGTCGTGCCGCTGCTCATCGGCGGCCAGGAGGAGTCCGGCCCGGCCACCTTTGACGTCGTCAGCCCGTACACGGGCGAGACGTGCTGGTCCGCCACGGCCGCGACGGAGCAGGACGCCGTGCGGGCGGTCAACGCCGCTGCCGCCGCCTTGCCCGCGTGGTCGCAGACTAAGCCCGCGGCGCGGCGCGACATCCTGCTCCGCGCGGCGGACATTTTGGAAAGCCGGCTCGAGGAGAACGCGGCGTGCATGCGCACAGAAATGGGCGCGGACGTGGGTGCGTCGCAGTATTTCGTCGTGCCGCTGAGCATACGCATGCTGCGTGAAATCGCCAGCCGTATCACGTCCATCTGTGGTAGCGTTCCGACGGTGGAGGAGGACGGCCAGAGCGCCATTGTGTTCAAAGAGCCGATTGGTGTTGTGCTGGGCATTGTTCCTTGGTATGTCTTTGGACTACGCATTCTTTGTATTTAATATGAGTTGCTAATGGAAAGGGGAAAAAAGGAATGCGCCGTATGTGTTTGGCATCCGAGCGGCCGCTTGCGCGCTGGCCGCCGGCAACACCACCATTCTCAAGTCGTCGGAGCTGTCGCCTCGCTGCTACTGGAATATAGGCCGCGCATTTCAAGATGCCGGTCTGCCAGCTGGTTGCTTGAACATTGTGTCTTGCGCGGCGCAAGCGGCGCCCGCCGTGGTGAATGCCATGATTGAGCATCCCGCCGTCCGCAAGATCAACTTCACCGGCAGCACGGCTGTCGGACGCAAGATTGCCGAGACTTGCGGGCGAAACCTCAAGCCGTGTCTTATGGAGTTGGGGGGCAAGAATAGTGCAATTGTCTGCGCTGACGCAGATCTGACGCTGGCAGCCAACAGTATCGTCGCAGGCTCGTTCTTGAATGTAAGTGCGCTTCCGGATTCCAGCATTATTCACAGGGGACAGATTTTTCTGTACAAAAGGATGCAATGCTAATTATCAAACAGTCTGGACAGATTTGCATGTCTACTGACAGAATTATCGTTCTTGCATCCGTCGCGGAGAAATTCATCGAAGCTCTCAAGGTCGCCGCCGACCCGCCGACGACCGACGCCGCCCCCGAGAAGCCAACCATTGTCTCCGCCGCTTCCAAGGCTCGCGTGCAGCAACTCATCTCCAGCTCCCTCTCGTCCGGTGCCCGTATCCTGCTCGGCTCCGCGACCGACGAGGAGTCCTCCGACGCCGGCGTCCGCGTCACGCCCACGATCCTCGACAACGTCGACGAGACAATGGCCGTCTGGAACGACGAGGCATTTGCGCCGCTGGCGGCCTGCATGACGGTCGAGAGCGACGAGCAGGCCGTGGCGCTCGCGAACCGAGGCGGCTACGGACTGTCGGCGTCCGTCTTTACCGAGGACCTGCGCAAGGGTCTCGCCCTCGCCAAGAAGATTGAATCGGGGTAAGTGGAAAATTCACGCACGAATTTCGGGGTGTAAAGAAATGAAATGCTGATTTTTTTTTCGAATAGAGCTGTACATATCAACAGCATGACCGTTCACGATGAGCCTGTGCTTCCCCACGGCGGCGTGAAGAACAGCGGCTGGGGCCGGTTCAACGCCAACATGGGTCTGGACGAGTTTCTCGTTACCAAGACCGTCACATGGAAGGACTAGGGTGAAATAAGCTTGATGTTGCTATACTAATAAGAAAACACTTGGACATTTTACCAGTAGTTGCTATAAAGCTATTACCATGCCTGCGTTTTACTGGTGGTCATTTTATCGAGGGAGTACATCCAGGTTTGCTTTCACCTCTTACCAAGCCTCATAGATTGCTATGCGCTACGACGAAAGAGGAGTTTGATATTTTCGCAGATCCATTAACAAACTTGGACCGTTGTCTGATTCATGCTAGCAATAAATATAACGGCAACGAATTCTACTTGCTGCGATGCTCGTGTCTCGCCGTGTTCATCAGTCATGAAGAGGGCCGCTCTCATCTGGCTTTAAATGAAAGATCTAATCTCGCCGCCTCCAGCGTAAAGTGATCCTTGAGATTGTCCGTAAAGTCCTTGCTGGTGAATCCAGGAGCCAGCTCAACGTCGAACCGCTTCAGAACTTCGACGGTCACCTGGCGCAGCTCCACCAGCGCAAGCTGTTTTCCGACACATGAGTATTTTCCTATAATTGTTTTTGGTCAGTAGGGCGTCGCCTCTCCAGAGAAAATGATGAAAGATCAACGTACCAATGGAGAATGGGTGAAAGACGGAGCGGTCCTTGATGAGCTCAGGCTTTGTCGTCCAGCGTTCGGGGATAAACTCGTTTGCCTGGGCGAATGCTTCTTCGTCTGTGATCAGGTTAGTTAATGCAAGTAGCCGTGGCAAACAAAGAGACGGGAATGCTTACCACGATGCACAGTATAGGTCGGGATTTGAACTAGCATGTTGCCTGGGATAAAGGCGTCGCCAACCTGGAGTCCCTCCGGCGGCGTCATGCGCTGCGTGCCAGACGTGACCGGCGGCCAGAGGCGCAGAGTCTCGTTGACGCACGCTTGCAGGTAGTCCAGCTTGGACAGAAGTGCAGGATCCGCCGTTTCATTCACGGCAAAATAAGAGTCAATTTCTTCCTGCAGTTTCTTTTGGATATGTGGATTGAGAGACAGCTCGTAAAACAGATCCAAGAGAGTCACGGCGACAGTGTCGCTAGTATTTGTGTTAGTGAAGTGAGTATAATATAAGCAGTTGGGCGACGTACCTTCCAGCGACGACAATGAGAAACAAATCGCCCTCAAGGATGTTGCGTTGCTCCAGCGTCAGCTGGTCAAAAGACGGAAAGTCTTCGAGGATGCTGGAGAAGAGCGTGCGCTGTCCCGGTCCCTTTTCCTATTCGGTTGTCAGCTAGGCAAACGATGCCAAAATACTTGTGCATGATATGATCATACCATCTGAGATATGAGCTGTTTTCGCAACCATTTGCGAAAGGTCTTGAACGTGGCGCTCAGAATCGGTGTCTGCTTCATCAAGGTAATGAACCAGGGGAGATGGGCAAAGATGCCGACATTGTCCAGGCTCTTTTGGATGAGCTCCATGTAATACGTCTTTTTCCCTGTCGCAATCAAGTCAAACGACTGTCCAAATGCCATCCAGCCCATCATCTCAAAGCTAAACAGGTTGAACCATTTGTTGGCATCAAACACCTTGCCTTCGCTGGCCTTGATCCTTTCCAAGAGGGCCTGTGTAGTCTCTGCCACAACAGGAGCATAGTCGCGAAGTGCTTTTTTGTTAGCCTTTTGACTTTATTGACCGTTTCTTTTGTGAGACAGCAGCTTACCAGCGGTGTTCAGTCCACGCTCCCAGGTCAATCGTTGCCGCGCATGGGCGGCCACGTCTCTGCTCGAGTGCAGCGAATCCAGCGGCTTGCTCTGCAAATACCACGGGCCCTTGAGGCACTTGGACTTGGGTCCATGCAAGAGCTGCACCGCTTCCAGCTTTGCAATCGACACCGCAGAGGGTCCTGTTGGACAGTGTTAGTGTGGACTGGCCCGGCTGAGAGCAGGGGAAGGGCAAGTGTTTTCTGCTTACCGATTCGCACAATGTCGCCGTGTTGCTCGTGAAGCTGCTGCACCTCCTTGAAGAGCTGGAAGCGCCGGGAGAGCTGGATAAGGTGTAGATTCGACAGCCGCGCCGCAAACGGCCCGGGAAATTTGCCCAGCGGGTGGAAGAAGGCGCGGTAGACGAGCAGGCTGGTGAAGAGGCCGGCGAGGGCGGCGAGCTCGAGGGTTGCGGATGTCCGGAATGACGCCCACCAGCTGTTTCGCAGCAACGACGACGACGACGCGCCGTGAAGCGCCACGGTCGAAGCAATGGTCAGTGCAAACGAGGCAATAATAAGGTCGCGCGAACGCTTATCCCACTCGCCGCGGCGGAAGACGAGCAGATGCAGCGCCTGCCCGGTCAGAAATGCCCACCAATGGTTCATGTTGTACAAATTTATGGCGAAAAACGATGTTAATTTTTTTTTTTTTTGTAAAAGAGGGGAAGTGATGGTTCTTGTCTCGGCAAAAGCCTGCAGACAGTGGCAGGTATTTATCCGTTCTATGCATGCATATGCATGCAGGCCTGCGGATTGGTTTGCGTGACCCTCGGCCGATTTGCCACAAGCATCGCTCTCGCTCTCGTCTATAGCCTGACGGGCTTGCTAGTGTGGCAGTTCCCGGCCCCTCACTTCCTTTCTTGGTAAATGATCATGACAAACGCCGAGCGCCTCATTCGTCAGACTAGAAGTTCGGCTCTAGACGACAGTGGAATTTACTGTTTTGGGGATAGAGTGTATGATTTTAGATCCAAGGAGCGATTTTCCGTGGCGTCGTGCCACAACAAACTAGACTTGGCAGATGGTGGCTGGCGTGGCTGGGCAAATATGGAACTGATAGAGGTGACAAAGTAATCGTGTGCGATGGCATAGATTGATGACTGGGGTGTAGTAAAGGCATCCTAGATGAAGATTTGGACGAAACGGAATCTAAGTGCTTTCAATTCCATCTTTGCCAAGGCCCAGCTCAATTTGCTATACATCATGTTGTGAAGCACCTGTCAACCAGCAGTATATACTTCCTAGCTGTCGAAAATGGCCTGTTTATATTGCAAAATTGATAGTCAACTCATACATCTCTCTCGCCTGTTGCAAAGGACGTCGAATACAACTGAATCTCGCGTAGACGTGCATTCATACGCATGGATGGTTACATGGCTCACATTACTTCTCATTTTTTGCTTTTTGCATCACCGCCCCATCATTGAGATTTGATGTGGCAGATCCAAATATAAAAAAGGAGAAAAAAAAAAGAGATTTGCTTTTTATTCGTTATAGTATTTACCGCCCATACCCAACATACATACATATCTGATGTAGTGTTGCAGGCTGCATGTCTTGCTTCGTTACGACTCCATGCAATCTCCGGCGCACCAATGGCCGTTGCATTCTGCAACTTTTGCAGCTCGGAGCACCGTTTTCTGTTACCACCGTTGCGCGGTTGAGACGTTGCACTTCCAAATACCAACTGTGTGGACCTATCGCCATCAGTTGGTTCTTCACTTTCCAAAACACGACATCAGAGATATGTTGACGAGGTTTTTGATGGCCAACGCCGGTGAACCAGTTTTATTCATTTTTTTATATATGTCTCTTGTCAATTCATCACACATGCCATCATGTGGTGCCTGGGGGCCGCTAATAAGCAAGTCCTTGTGTACTGCCTTTCGAGCATCGCCCGTCGTTTGCGAGCTTCTACTGGGTTTTGAAGAGAAGAATGGCGCAGTGGCCGAGGTAAAAGTAGATAAAGTGCTTGGTTTCTGCGCGTCGATTAGCCTCTTTGCTCAGTGTGCTGCATGTCCGTTGGGTGGTGTTGGCGTACCGTGCGTGACGAAGCTTCCAAAGTTGCGGCCAACAATGCAGTGCCAGGTAGGTCCCTTGCGCTCATCAAACTGCACGCAAGTGTGTTAGATGCATATTCTCTCCATATTTCGAAAACAGTCTCCGGGTATTGTTGTCGTGTCGCGTTACTAACCGTGCGCTTGATGTGCTGTGCGATATCCTGTTCGTCAATGGTTAGCCAAATGTCTGATGCGCAGGCAAGGAGTTTGGTGTTGGACATGCCTTTTCAATTGTAAACTTGGCCATGGCCTCTTGGGCTATCGCATGTGTTAGCTTCTCTGCATCGCTCGCAGCTGGCATATCTAGGCTGGCCAACACGTACCGACTTCGATCGACTCTTGCTGCATATCCTCGGTCTGGCGATGGCATCTGGTCAGTCATATTGCGTCCCTGCCATGAAAATAGTATCCGATCGATCCTCACCATGTCGGCCGACTTGATCTGAGCTGTGGCGGAACTGTTAGCCATCATGCCAGGTTTGGTATGCGGGTGCCGGCGTCGGGTATTCTGGAGCCAGCGTACCTTCGAGCTTCTCCCTGGCGACGGGCGTTTCGGGGCTCTTTTCCGCCATTGTGTATTGCTGCTGCGCGTATTCCTGCTTCTGTGTCTGTGCCGCTCGGGTATTCTCGTATCAGCGTTGGCTGTCTGTTTGCGCGGTTCGCGAACCGGGAAAAAAGGCGGGCAGCGTCCCCCTTGAATTTTCGACGGCTGGAGCGGTCACACGTACAAGGACGCCCGGTATCTTTCCGGCCGGTGGATGAAGGTCGGATGGAAGGTATTCCCACTAGATACTCTTGAAGGATATCTCGGCGCGAGGAACGTATCAGGTGCTAAGGCGACGGTCGTGGGTGAGAAAAGGCAGGGCGAATCTATTGGTGGGCGTTGGGAGCTTGGGTCGCGTCTCCGGCGGCGGGCGCATCGACAGCTTGAGCAGAGAGTGTCCACTCTGAGCAGCGCGTGCCTGTCGCTGGTTCGCTCCTGCTGCCGTCCGCTGGCCAAAAGCTGCCCCTGGTGCCTGTGCCTTGGACGTTTCAGTGGGGAACCCCGCAAGAGCCGCCGAAATACAGCGCACGAGGCCCTAACTGCAGCCGCTGTAGCGATCTGGATGATGGACATCAAGGCAAAGTTACCGTGACAGCTGAAATGAGCATTGAGAAATATTTAAAGCATATCTTACTCGGACAGTTCTTCTCCCAAGTCATTCACTGCCGTTTCTTAACATTGTTGTCTTGGTGATTCTCCTGTTTTTGATCTGACAGCTGGCTTGGCCTCGAACATTCAAGATGAAGATCTATCCCGCCATACTTGTTAATCACGCTCCAATACTTTAATCTAAAGATCATTCAAATACTGGAACCAGACCCTTTGACGATCAATCGTAAAGCGTGTTTTTACGGTGATTTTTTTTCGACATTGGGAAAGGCGCATCATCATCTTGAACAACGACGTCATACACAGGGTAGCTTACACGGCCAAGCCGGCATGGTACCAGCGGCACGCTCCGAGCGAGCATCCGCGAGCAGAGCCCGACGCAAATCGAATGAGGCACGGACGTGAAATATCTGAATGAATACATCGGCTACTATTATTATCATTATTATGGCGGTGAAAACCGTCAGTATGTATTCTATTCTACCGCGAAGTCTCTTTAGATGGGCGTGTGTCCATCAGCAGCTACTCGAAGATGACTCTACAACATCAAGTTACATATGTGATTTGTCAGCTTCATCGCCGTGTGTTTTCTCCAGGTCTCTCCGCATTAACGGGCGCATGGTTGTGCTGTGCCTTATCTGCTAGCAAATCCCGTCCATGCTAGAAAATAAAGCACTGCACTTCGGCTGAAAGCTGTATTCATTTCCGACGCAACACGATTTGTTTAATATATCCACACACAAAAAAAGAGATGGAATTGCCAACTACTAGTTCTATCCATCCTTTCAAGCTCTCCATCGCCGAGTCCACTCTCGATGACTTGCAAATGCGTCTTCGTCTAAGCCGCTGGCCCGACAAAGAGACAGTAACAGACTGGTCTCAAGGCGTCCCGCTCACATCAATTCAAGAGCTTTGCCTCTATTGGCAGACAAAATATGATTGGCGACAATGTGAGGCGCTACTAAACTCATATCCTCAATTCACAACCATTATTGATGGGGTCAACTTTTACTTCTTGCATATTCGGTCAAAACATGAGAATGCTCTACCTCTGCTACTAACGCATGGCTGGCCTGGCTCAGTACTGGAGTTTAGACATGTAATTGATGAGCTTGTTGAGCCCCAATCCCACGGCGGCTGTGCGGAAGATGCGTTTCACCTCATCATCCCGGCACTTCCGGGCTATGCCTTCTCTGGAAAGCCGACTGAGAAAGGCTGGGATTACCATCGTACCGCGCGTGCATGGGCAGAGTTGATGCATCGCCTAGGTTATGTAGACAGGGGATGGGTCGCTCAAGGTGGTGATTGGGGAGCCTATGTGGCCGCGAGCCTGGGCTATCAAGCACCGAGAGGATTGAAGAGTGTCCACCTCAACTCCATCTATTTCGAAGCCAAGGCAAGTTCTTCCCGCCTCAGCCCTCGAAACATGCGTAATAATAGCTTCGCAGAAGGAGAGTCAAGTCCCGATTCACGATACAAAGGGCGAGGCGCGAGCCATGCATCTCGACCGTCTTCGGGATGCTGGACACGGCGGATACTCGCTGCAGCAATCAACGAGACCACAAACAATCGGCTACGGGCTCGCAGATTCGCCGGTTGCACAGGCTGCTTGGATTTTTGAGAAATACAGAGATTGGTCCCATCACGACGGCAACGTGGAGACAACACTTGGAAAGGACGAGATGCTCGACATGATCATGCTGTACTGGCTTTCTAATTCCGGCACGTCATCGGCTCGTTACTATTGGGAAAACACGTTTGACAGTACCGCATGGCCGATAGATATCCCAGTTGGCGTGACTTGGTTCGGCGGTGACAATAGCTATGCACCAAAGAATGGTGTGAACGGTATTACAATAACATCATACATTGGAACGAGACGGCCAAAGGAGGGCATTTTGCGGCGTGGGAAGTACCAAAACTGTTTGTTACGGAGGTTCGCCAATGGGCGAGGAAAGTTAGGTGAAAACGGTCGAAGCATGTGCCAATCAACTATCGAGTTCCACCAGCCCGCCGAGGCGCGGAAAAAAAAATACAATGGCTCTGTCGAGATGCAGCTGCAACCTGGAAGAGAAGAAATACATGACTCGATCCGCCCGCTTACATTCTTATTGCAAGAGGGTGTGCACTTGGACGAAACGGACCACAAAGAAAAAAGTTGACTACACAGCCACCACTCACCAGCGTAACAACGCCCCTTTATTAGAGAAATACCTACTCGCAGGCATCTCGTAACATAAAACGCCATTTTTCGCGCCCATGGACCCCTCATCTAGCTTGTCAGCTTTTAGTTTTTATTCCCCGATATATTATATTTAAAGAATCAAGGATTGCATAATCCCGTGGCTTTGCTCGACAACCCCGCCTTCTGTGTAATACGAGATACATTTTCCAAGCGCCCTCCCCCTCTGGCTTGCTTGCGCGTAATACGAGGTTGTAATGTGGGCTTGCAGGGCTTCATTGTGCATGACGCCACGGGCCTTAGCTTGCCACTTGTCAACGCCACGGCCGACGGGCGCTGAGGTGGCTTGATGATTCAGGATCCTGGAGGAGGAGCCCCTAATCCAGATCCATGCAGGGCACTGGTGCAAGCGTGACCGATTGAAGGATTTGTGCGCTATTAATAACTCTTTAATTTTTCCGTAGCT
Source organism: Paracorniculantispora psalliotae (assembly GCA_002796755.1). Taxonomy (NCBI): domain Eukaryota; kingdom Fungi; phylum Ascomycota; class Sordariomycetes; order Hypocreales; family Cordycipitaceae; genus Paracorniculantispora; species Paracorniculantispora psalliotae. The sequence continues at coordinate 1,216,742 of PHFE01000107.1, forward strand.
TTGCATCAGAAGCAACTTGTGTCAAAAGACAGCTTGTAACAGAAACGCGCTGGTGGATTCAAATCCCCAAGTCAAACATGTCTAAATTACCGATTGATATCAACATTAACCCCCCTCCCATCATGAGAACCATGGATAAAAGCAAAAAGTAAAAACTCCGATAACCCAATGCCGTAACAACTCCAATCTATCCAAAAACAAGCAGTTTAGTCTTTATGCTACAGAGACGGCAAAGTCGGGGCAGTAAAACGTCACGTTGGACGACGGCGCGTCGTAGGCCTCGGTACCCATGCCAAAGGAGCCCAGGTAGGCGTCGGTCGGCGGGTAGTCGGCATTGCCGGCCTGGAGAATGTACTCAACCAGCGGGTACACGTCGCCGTGGAACTTTTCTGTAACCGTCTTGGCTTTCCAGGTCATGACAAACTGGGCTGTGGTGGGATGCTTGGCAGCATACAGGTCACTGCCATGTTGGTTAGTAAACAGCGCGGAAAAGAATAAATACATGTGTGAGTAAACATACAACAAGACCTCCGCCTTGGTGTTGGCATCCGTCAGAGGCAACGTCGTGACAACAGATGTGGTGTCTTGACCAATGACGTGGGCAGAAGGGCCGATGGCGGCAAACCAAATCATGATTTCCCAGGCGGCCTTTTCGTTGTCTTTTGAAGTGCTGCTGCTCTTGTCGGCAAACATATCAATGGCGACGTTGGTGTTGACGGTGGTGCCGCTGGCAAAGGCCTGTGATTCGCTGGCTGTCGCGTTGTCGGAGCCGCTGACGTACTTCCACTCAAAATCGACGTAGAGCTTCTTGATGGTGTTGAATTGTTTCGGAAAGACCTCTTCGAGCTTCACGTTGGCGAACGCGTGCACGTTGTTCTCGCCGTCGGGGCGAGGCGTGTACGCCCAGGTGACCTGGAACGGAGGAGCCTTTTCGGGCTTGTCGTAGGTACCGTTGTTGTTGAAGAGGACCTGACGAGGATTGCGTTAGCTGCGGTGCTGTGCGAGGCGGGTTGACACGGTGCGACGCTGCGGTGCGACAGCATCTGCCGTGATGGTTGGGCCAGAGGGTCGACTTGACTTACATCCATACACATGCCGCTCTTTTCGTTGCTCTTAAGACCCCATTGGTTAGGGTTGACTGCATCATGATTAGCTTGCGGCACGAGACGGGCAGAAACGGGCAGAAACGGTAGCTGGACGTACAAGTATACTGCTGCTGGCCCTTCGCCCAGTTGTAACGTAGGGGGTTGCCTAGGTCGGCGAATTGCGTGCAGGCCTGGGCCAGCTCGACATTGTTGTTCTTAGGCTTGGGCGGTCCTGAGCCGGGACCGGGGCCGCCGAAGCCGCCGTCACCGAGGACGCTGCCTGTGCCGCCGCTGCTCCTGTGGTGGCTTTGCAGCGGGAAGAGGACGCCGAGGGTGATGGCGATAGGGATGATGAGCATGCAGAAGCTCAAGATCCATTTGAACCCGAGACCGAGACCCATGGCGACGGTGGTGTTGATGGAACGAGTTGCAAGCCGAGAATCGGTTGATGACAGGAGAGAAGGAGGCAATCAGCCGAGGTAGGTTGAGCGATGCTCGTCTATGTTTCAGAACCAAACAGCGACAGCGAGAGAGAGAGGACAGAAAACGAGTGTGATGGGAGTTTTTGCCTCCCAGAGAGCCGTCCGAGGGAGGGGAGATTTCGCTACTGCGGCGCGCCAGAAGATTGAGGACGACGGGGGGCGGTTTTTCTGACTAGGAGAGGAACGATTGTCGGTGTCTTGTTGGTGATTTGGTGGTTCGGGATGGTTATGTTCTGGCCAAGAATTTGCCAGACCAGATGGATGAGACTGGGTGACGGGCGAGCGAAAAGAGAAGAGCAAGAACAAGGTTGTGGAACCAGAGTCGCGCAAGTGAGAAAAGGCAGGCCAGCCGGACGGCTTCTCACTCGGGCGCTAACAGGGGTTGGTTGGGTGTGTGCTCAGAGGGCCAGGCAGTGGCAGTGTAGAGTGGTTGCAGCGGGGTGGCGGCCTGCAGTGGGTTGGAAAAAAGCAGGTACAGCGGTGTCGAGTACCTACGGCAGGCACGGGAAGCAAAGTACAGCAGCCCTGTGAGAGGAGGACGGCGCTGAAGCACCAAGCAGCGGCTTCTTGAATGGCAGGGCCGGTGGTGGAGCGGCGGGGCCGGGCTGGTTTGTGGCAGTGGCAGGCCTGGTCTGGCAGTGGTGGACAGTTTTGCTGTGGGTTACAGTGGGCTCACTGACGGGCCGTGGTTGGAGGGCGGAAAGACTGCAATAATCGGAAGAGCAGAGCTAGAAGGAGATGATCAAGGACGAGGACGGAACATCACGAAGAATCACGGCAAAGTTACTGGCTGTCTCTACTGCGTGCTATCCATGTTCAGGCACCGCGTCATAGACCTGCGGCTGCTCACTGTACAAGGCTAACATCTGCTTAGCACCATCGCCGGAGCAAGGCCAGCTTTGAGCCAGGCCAACGACTAAACCAAGTCGGGACTTCCATGCACAGAGATCCTTTCCTTCTCGTAAGTAGGGCCATGGCCATTCTGAACGTGGCCAAATCCATCTCGTCTTTCTCCCCTCCCCTCGTTGGCTCCGGGTTGTTACAGCTGTTCTCCTGCGCAACAAAAGGCAGATCTCCAAGTTTCGACTCTGGACGTGCCCGGGCTGTTGTCATTCAAAGATGGTGAAAGAGGAACAAATATCAACACGAAAAGTAGACGCGTAGCGAATAAGAACCCTGCTGGTAATCTGATCCAAGCAAAGAGCCCAGCTAAACATGCAGATCACAGCGATTGGACAACACTCTAAATTGAGGAGAAACCGGTCCAGTCAGACGATCCTGCCTAAAAGGCTTAACAAGTCAATCCCAGCCAGTACAAGAGGTTTATTATTCCGTATGTCTGTTCCCCAAAACCACCATTTCCATTTCCAAATGACTATGGGGTAAAGCCGGGAAGCAGCAGACGGTCTACTAAGCAAATCAGGAAAAGCAAATCGAAAGATATCAGGCCATTAAAAGAAAAATACTTGCTATATAAAAAAAGGGAGAGTTAGATTGCGCAGGCGGGTTGGTACCGTACCTGCGTTTGGCGGCTGTGGGGAGAGATGACCTTCATGGCATGATGCGATGGCCACGGACGTTTTGAGTCGCACGTACAGGGGCAGCTTTGTGCGCCGCACAGTTTTAAATTTTGTCCAACTTTGATCCTGGAATAGCTGGCATTAAAGTTTTCTTGGCAACCTGCGATTTTTTGCATAGGTAGTCTAGGAAAGGGGAAGCTCGGCCATTGGATACAGGAAAAACGAACAAACCTTTTAAGTTCTCTCCCTTTTTTAATGTTATTTACTCGCTGAGTCCCCCTTTTGCGTACCTGGCCAATGTTATTTTCTTTGTGAAATGTGAAACCGGGGAACGGCACAGCGCCCGCCATCAACAACCTAACAAAGGAGTGCAATCCCGGCCGGGGGCGCAAGTTTGCCCTAGATTCACACAGGGGAAAAAAAAGAAAAGAAGAAACAACCCGCCCGCTGCATAACCAGCCTAAAATTGTGCCTCACATCAGTGCACATTCGTCAGAGTTGGTTCGAGACACACTGTGGGATGCCCTCTCTGGAAAGGAGGTCCTGGCCATTGGTCACCGATGAAGCATCCACATGGGCAGTGCTGATTCGATCCATCCGAGCCCGCTGTGTCAAGATGTGAAGCCAGGTTTTTTGACCGGCGGCCTGTTTCAGTGGACTCGTTGGTGTGGGTTGTGTGATTGGAAGCTCCCGAGCTCTGAAGTTTTTTTTCCTTCTCTTCCCGCTGGCTGCTGGGCGGCTGCACTTGTTTGCATTGGCTACCAGAACTACTACTCCAACCAGTTTAGCTCCGGCAATTGGCTTTGGTGTGAGCTATCAATCGGGACAATCAAGCCCAGTCGTTCGTCTTCCGTCTCGCCCAACTGTGGTTGGCCGCCTCTGGTGCTCCTTTTATGCAACTGTCGCTTATCCTTCTGGATTGACTGGCTCATTGAGTAATCGCATAAGCTCTGTTATAGTGACTAACCGGCGTAATTACGCAGGAGCTCTTTCATCGAAACGCATAGGCAGTCCGGGCCGGCACTGCACTGCAACAGCACTACAAAGGCTCACAGGCCGCGTCCGCTGGTCGTTTCAGCAGTGGATCCTCCTCCCAGGCACAGAATGGCAAGGTTTTTTGCGCGGGTCGGCCCCGTATCCTGCCACTGACTTGAGCTAGCTGCGTGGCGTTGCAGTCGGGGTCATGTCGACCAGGCCACCCCTGTGCAGATGCTCGATACGAGAGCCTAGCCAGTAGAGGAATCAAGTTTAGATGGGTTGCTGTGGGCAGGGCTTTGTTGCTCTGTTGCATTGTCGCCTTTGCTGACACTGCTCCTCCCGTCATCCGAAAAGACCATTGTAAATCGCAGCAAATACCACAGCGACGCGTGGCGGAGGGTATGCGAGGAGAGGGAATATAACATTACCATGACCTTTTGCAGCGTAGTATTAAAAAAAAACGTACATTCGAAACAGCTCCAGACGGGTAGTGCGCTGGCTCTGGGCGCAAGGGGCAAGCCATTCACAGGCCTGAGCTGCGCGTGGCGCGGCGCCGTTGGCAGAAGCCCACAGACAACCCGCTCACTGCAAGACACGCTCTCCAGCAGGCTGCGACGTGCTGCAGGCTGGGAGCGCCTTGCAGAGCCTCGCAGGAATAACACCATTTACAGAAAAATAGAACGATTTTTATTTTATGTTATTTTTTTTTTATCAATTAAAAGAAAAAGGGTGTGGCGAGCCAAGCATCAGACCATCGTGAACCGTTCGTGCAGCTTCTCTTCCTATCAGAGAGCAGCCAGCGGAAAGCAAACATGTTCCGTCAGATTCTCTATGCATTACTACCCCTTTCCCGTGGCTTGGTCTTTCTTTGTTCCTTATTACCTGCTGGATTGATTCAGAGCGGAAAGCCTAGAACTCTGGTCGTGGATATAGATATGGATATTTTGGGATATGAGAAAACTATGCGTGGTTTATCCTGCGTGCCGTCCCCGCCGTGCCTCCGTTGTGACTTCAACTGGAGAAAGTAAATACCCAAGGAGTCGCAAGTAGAAAACAACAACGCGTGGTACATAACTGATGCCTGTCTGTCCCGCACGCGCGTCTCGAGATGAGGGTCTCTACGAATGAAGATTCCGACTCAGCAGGTTTGAGAGCTCGGTAAAGAAGAACGCCCCATTGTAGATTCCACAGAGCGGGCAGCACAGCAACTTATACGACCTAGGCGCTGATGCCAAACAACATGACAAGTCAGTCTCCTTGTCCAGTCTTGTATTGAATCAGTTCAGCAGACGAGCCCAGCCAATTGCTGGGATTTGCAGCAAACTCGGAGATTCCCAGCGGGAAAATTGACCGCGCCTGTAAAAAGAGAAAATAAAAATAAAAATAAATAAAAATAAAAAAGTCTCAAGTCAGTGGGTCGAGATAGGACAGCGCCCCATCGTAATGCCAGCTGCGCCGCCAGCCCTCTCAACGTGCAGCCGTGCTAAATGCGTCCACCACGTCATGGCAGGCCGGGGGGGGTCTGAATGGCAGAATGGATACCTGTGGATGTACCTCATGTATCTCCGTTGCGGCAGTTCCTTCAGGATTACAGGGGACGACTGGGGAGGCGAAGCAGCGCCGTCAGCTCGAGTCGTTGCAGCAGCCCCTCCCACCAGTACGAGAGAAATGATGGCAAAGCAAACATGTACCCATGTGTTTTTTTTTTGTTGCTCGCTAGCGTAGGTACCAACCCGTATTTCTTGCGGCATTGCCGTGGGCCGATTGGTTAGCGTGATGAGATTTTTTTCCTGCTTGTCTCTTATTCTTCCGTGTACTTGCCCTTACATGGAGCCACATGTACCTTTTTTCCCGCCTTGCTCACTGACACGATAGCGAGTCGACAGGCAAGAAGAAAAGGCGTAAAACGGTACCTGATGCTTAATGTAACCGCCTGTAAACCGTCATGACAGCTCTATCGCCTGGCCACTGAGCGCCGTCATCTACCTCGGTATCTGGCATGGCTCTGCTGCGGCCGCCAACATTAATGTAGCTGCTGTTATTACTGTTGTTATTTGATTCTCTCTTTAATATTGTATTTCATTATTGCTCCTGTTAGTATAGCTGGCTGGCTGCACGCAACCCCCTCCCGCAGCAACTCACCACTCAACCAACTAGCATGGCCCGGCTTGTGCCTGTCACTGCTGGTACTTGTCACCACTTGTACCCAGGTACCGTCCCACGCCTCCCACCCCTGTCCTGCTGTCCTTGGCCATCCGTGCTGCCCGTCGTGCTGCTAACCTCTCTTGCCTCTCTACTTTTTTTGCTGTGCTGTGCCTCTGTCTGTCCTCTCCACTCGCTGCATCGCATCACGCCGTGTTTGAATGCAATCATTCTTCCGTGCGTCTGGCAGATGCCGCCCACTCTCTTCCGGACCACCCACTGGCCAATCCGTATTCACTTGCTTCCTTTACTTTTAGATGCTTCTTGTTAATTCAATTCTCTCTCATACTCTTTGCACTCTCTCACACCTACACTGCATCCAGAGGTCCTCACCCCAGTCGGCCCGCTTTGTAGACGCTGTCTCTCTCGCACCAGCGCTAGCATCGTTCTTAGTCCCGCAACAGCCACCACCCCTTGCGCAGCTCTCTCTCTTCCACCTAATCCTAGCCTGTCTTGGGTCTGTTGCCAAACTCAGACATTCGTCGCTGCCACACTTTTTTCCCTCTTCTCTTATCCATCTGACACTCTTCTTCCCCCAAAACGCAGCTTTCAGACGCATTTCTCTCGCTCTTGGTCCCTCCCACAGCTGCTTTAGCTTGGCCGACGTTCGCTTCTTCGTCTGATTTTTTTGTTACCCGGGCGAATAATAAAAAATCAACTTCCAGGCATCTTTGTTTTGGGGCACTTCTTTTAACTCGTTGTGCCTCTGTTTGTTTTTTTGGGCCGCCCTCCATCGCTTATTCCGGTTTCGCCGCGCATTTCCAACTCAAACAAGCTCCAGCATCCGAGGGGTGCCGTGTTTCGCCTGCTCGCTGCTGTCCGCCCGTCCGCCTCGCCGCCGTCTCTCGATCAAGAACGCATGGCAGGGAATGCCATTCCACCCATCGCAGCCATGAGACGTCACCAGCAAGCCGACGAGGAAAACGTCGACCTCGATGTTTTCCATCGTCACTCGCCTCCCTCCTCGTCCGACTTCAACCAGCCGCCGCCGCCGCCGCTGCACCACTCCAACCATTCCAACTACTCCAATCTCTCGACCTACGATGACTATCGCGGCCGAGCTGTAGCCGACTTCTCTCGACCCATGCGCCCTCCTCAGCAGCCCTACCTCGAGGAGTACGGCCATTCCCCATCGCCGTCCTGGGGTCCCACGCACATCTCTCGCTACAGCCAGCAGTCCTTCGAGACGCCTATTCAGTCCCGCTCGGCCTCGCCCACTCTCGTCAGCGGCCGAGCCACTCCAATGGACCGTATCCCACGGCCCAAGAACAACATGGACTCCTGGCCCAACACCCCAATGGTGAGATCTTGCCTCTCTCTGCCCCAGGCGCTTCGCTCTGCGCGCCGTCCCCCGTGCCGTTTCCCGCCAGTCTCGAAACTAACTCTCTGTCGCAGTACCAGAGCAATGCCAGCCTCGCCGCTCTGCTGCCCAACGCTCCGCCGCCTATCATGGCCAAGGACTGGGTCAAGGAAGGCTACATTGCTCGCCTCCACGATCGTGACGATGCCGACACCTGGAAGGGATGGAAACGCCTGCTCTTCCGCGCCGTCCCGCTCCTGACCCTGATCAACACCGTCATGTACCTGACCTACCTCGCCTACCGAATCTACTGTGTCATCTCCGCCCAGAAAGCCTTCCGCAGTACCTTTGTCCTCGCCTGGGTCTTCATCGGTGTCGAATTCGCCGTCGCCGTTCCAAGCTTGATGCACAACCTCTGGACGATGTGGGCTATGAAGAAGCGCCACCGCCCCAAGCTGCGCCTCGTCGCCGAGGACGTGCCTACTGTTGATGTCTTCATTACTTGCTGCGGTGAAGAGGATGACGTTGTTCTCGACACTGTTCGTGGTGCCTGTGACGTGGACTACCCCCGCGAACGTTTCCGTGTCATTGTTCTCGACGACGGCAAGTCGGCTACTCTCGAAGTCGCTGTCCAGGCTCTCGATTCCATCTACCGCAACGTCTACTACATGGCCCGTACCAAGACGCCCGGCGTTCCTCACCACTTCAAGGCTGGCAACCTCAACTATGGACTCGACATGACCCACAACCTCCCCGGTGGTGCCGGTCAGTACATGGCTGCTCTCGATGCCGATATGGTAAGCGATAATCTCTTCATTTCCCTCTGCCTTGCTAACCGACACGTGTAGATTCCCGAGCGTGACTGGCTCCGCGCCATTCTGCCCCATCTCCTCATCGACGACAAGATGGCCCTTGCCTGCCCGCCTCAGCTCTTCTACAACACCCCGGCCTCCGATCCGCTCGCCCAGTCTCTGGACTTCTTCGTCCACGTCATTGAGCCCATCAAGGATGCTCTTGGTGTCGCCTGGTGCACTGGTTCCGGTTACGTTGTTCGCCGCGAGGCTCTCGACCAGATTGGCAACTTCCCCCTCGGCTCTCTCGCCGAAGATGTCGCCACCTCGACTCTGCTCCTCGGCCGCGGCTGGAAGACTGCCTTTATTCACGAGCCCCTTCAATTCGGTACTGTTCCTGAGGATTTCGGTGGTCACTTGAAGCAGCGTACCCGCTGGGCCATTGGTACTGTCGACACGGCTTTCAAGCTCAAGTTCTGTCTCTACGGTGACAAGGTCAAAGAGATGAGCTTTGCCCAGCGTTTCTCTGGTTTCATGTACGCCTCGCTGAGTCTGTACACTGTTCTGCTTACCATCTCTCTCTTCGCCATTCCCATTATTCTCCTGATGCGTCGCCCTCTCGTCGCATACAATGGTGACACGCAGCTGGTCTGGCTTATCCGCATCTGTTTCGCTGCCACCGTTACCAACCGACTCTGCGAGTTTGCTCTCTTCCTGCCCGCCGGCTACCACACTGGTCAGCGTGGTTCCCGCTACCAGCTCTGGATGTCGCCCTACATTGCCCTCTGCATTGTCCGCTCTTTCCTGCTTCCCAAGTGGCTCGGTGGCCAGACGCAGGCCTTCAAGCCCACAGGTTCGCTGGGTTCCGCGCTCAACGAGCGTGATGCTCTTAACCGCAAGGGTATGGGCCGTCGCCTGATGGCCATCTGCTTCAACTACATGGGCATTTTCCATCTGCTCTTTGTCTACCTGACCCTTGTCGGCGCCACCATGACCACGTTCCTCTGCTTCACCCAGTTTTCCGCCTTCAAGGACATCACGCGAGCCCTCATCACCCACGCCTTCTGGCCGCCTCTGACGTTTGTCTTCCTGTGCAGCTCCATGTGGACGCCCATCGGCTACGCCATTGATCCCCCCACCGTGCCCGACCGCGAGGACCTCCTGGTGCGTGACCCTAAGACGGAAGTCGCCCACCCCACGCGCAAGAGCAAGAAGATTGCCTTTGGCCAACAGGCGGCCTTTTTCGAGCTCGAATACACCGCCACCTCCCTGTACACTATCGCTGTCTTTGTCGCCTCGTTTATCCTGTTTTAAGCGAAGCGCCAAAACGCGCTCTACCACTCGTTTCGCTGCGCCCCCACCATACAAACACGGGCGTACAACGAGCATTGCAGGTTGTCATCCCCATTCTAGGGTGATGCCAGCCTGCACAAACGCATATGAAAACGTCTCCCGCGGAGATGTAATTTTTTGTTCCTTGTTTTTTAAACCGCATCGACGAAGGAGATAATGAAGCCATGTCATGGCGAGGTCATTTGCAGAAAAGGAGTTCCTTTTAACTGCACAGGAGTCTCATTTGGGTTGAACGATTACTAAGGCGAAACGAAGTTAACTGTTTTTTGACGGGGAAAATGTCGCTGCCAGGCGAACAGAGATGAAGACGACAGGTTTGATTTTTGGTTTTTTGAGTTGGATGGTCCTTGCGAAACCTGTCATTCAGCATTAAGGGTATCGGCGCAAAAAGATGTTTATTGTTATGACGTTATTGTATATACGCCTTGGTTGGTTCTTTGTCACTTGTTTATCATCACAAACTGTTTTTATTAGACTGCGTTAGAGCGAATCACTGGGAGAGGTTTGCCTGGTTTGGGGAGATATCTGGGTCAGTGCCAACACTGTTTTAGATTGAGTATGAATAGGTTAGGGATTAATGGTTCAGTATCCATCTCATCTTGCTTCTTCTGTGCATGATATTTCGTCGTCACTTTTCTCGTACCTGTAACCATTCAGTACAGATAATCCAGGAGCCCCTATTTCAAGGCTGTATAGATTTGGGCTATTGTTTTGACTGCGCGTGTCCAAGCGACTGCTCAGCCCTTGTTGAGCGTACAAGTCTAATAGAAATGCCTGGCGCTGAGGAAAGGGCCTGATTCGCCTCCAAGCTCTGTTCCTCTTTAATATTGCACCATCTTTCCCTCTCTAGCTGAATCCCTGGAAAGCATATCCGTTTGCAGAGCTGAACATGTTCCGTATCGAGGCTGTGGAAATTCAGCCAATTCGTTTCACAATTACGTCGTGATGTGATACAGGGACAAAGAAAACAAAGGGGTGATGTTCGTGATTGTCCCGGCGTAATATGAAAAACGAATCACGACGAGATCTACGAGAATAGGAATTGCGTGTCTCTACACCCCCCTCCCGAGCTTTCCCCCTTTCATTCACACAGCCGTTCTGTGTAGTAGTCCAATACGGACAAGGCCATGTGCAGTAGTTATTATGCTGCGGGTAAATAAGGTTGTGCAATTTCTTTCGGAACACGCCTTTGTCTGTTCAACTGGAACGTGGATCCCGGGAAGTGTGGTCTACTTGCATTCCCGCGCGCTGCGCTTCCAAACAAACGGCGGCGCGTTTGTGAACGAAAAACAAAGGGACCGAGATGGGCTGTTTGGAAGAGTCTAAAAAGATTTTACCGTGGGGTGTGTCTTGTAAAAGAGAAGGTTTCAAAGACGGTCTTTTGCTGGAATTTAAATCTATTATTGTCAACTTGTTCATTTCATGACACGACGGCGGCAGCGGAGGAGGAAGATGTCAGGTTATTTTTAGTGGTAGAGTGGCGCGGTCGTAACGGGCAACCGCTGACGCGTTAACAAGAAAGACGTCGTTGGGGAAGGGGCAAAAGCTCCTGGGTGAGGATATGTTGGTAATGGGATACGTATTTGTAATTATTCAAATTTCAATTTGGTTTGGAGCGACCTTGGTGAGCCTTATGTGGCGCTGAGTGACCACTGGTAACGGGAGCTTGGGTGTCGCGACACGCTCGCGTCAGACGACACATCGTTGCTTCTTGACAGGACAAAGATGATAGGGATTTTATATCGCCTAAGTTGTATTTCTTTGTGGCGTAATTAACCAGCCACGGGTTTTCAATTTTCCCTTTTCTTTACTTTTTCTGATGAGAGCTTACGTTGCACCGCGGTCGACTTGGCCTTTCCGGACTGGCTTATACAAGACAGGTCTATGAATGGGTGTCTCTGCTAGTGAGGTATTGTTTTCGAGAAAGATTCGTTTTAAGAATTTGGACGGCTTTTGCTCTTTCTTCGATGTCTGCTTATAAAAGTACAGATATTCCTTGGGTAGACGAATCACTCTCGGATCGTTAGAAATATCAGTTGTCAAGCTCGAACAAGTAGCGCAAGACGCCCGAGGTAATCCGGATAATTGAATGAATAGAACTTGAATGATTCATATCAAAGTATACGATCTTGGTTACGGTCAAGGGTAAAGGAATACCCTCGTCATCTCTACTCTCCCACCAATATGTCACTGTCATATTTCAGAGCTACTATATAATAGTAGTACTCAACCATGTACTGACACTTTTTACGCTGTGTTTTATTTTCGTGAGAATATTCAGAGCCTGCAGCTAAATAGAAATTTGATGAGTGCACTTCCCTTGTCGATATTTCTACTTCGCAGAGCAGCAATCTGGAGCGTGTAATGGAAAACTACTGTGTATGGAAGATTGGCCAGACTATCGGCATAAATCGAATCGCGTGTTTGATATGATTGATCTGTTTTGATAGAATTCTTTTATTACCACTCAAGCCATGCTAATATATTTTAGTACTCTGTGTGAATGATAACGATGCTCAGCATCCTCGGCGATGTTAGCTGTGACCGTCGATCTCTGATACCGACATTTGGTTGTATAGGATGACAATGGCGGAGTCAATTCTTTCTACAAAATACCGATGAGTAAATTTCCATCCGCTTGAAATTCTTAGAGACTACTTTTTTTGCACTCCGTGGACGTATCTTGTCAATGAGGAGAGCGCAGGCTTCCTACAAATATTGCCGAAGCTAATCATCGAACTCAGGACGCACCACAACTTTCAACCATGAGGCCATCATCACCCGCAACATAAAACACCCCAAATCTCCGATCGATCAAGGATCAATGATATATCACTCGATGACGATATGCGCGATGTCACTGTATTTATCCCATAATTCAGCTTCTTCGCGTATACTTTCGCGTTGATTTTCAAAATTACGTATCCAGGGTAGCCCGCGCACGAGCCAATCCCTATCGATAACGCACTCCACTTATACCCGACCTGCAACTTTTTTTTCCTCTGCCGTTCCTCCAATCTCTTCACGGAAAATTTTGGTTGACCACAACCAAAAGAATTCTCATGTGTGATCCTTGAACCTCTACCTCGGAGGCCTAGTGCCTGAACCTTTATCCATCATGGCCACTTCAAGAATCTTCGTCAAAGGTCTGCCGACCAGCCTTACCGAGGCTGAGTTTCGGAAGCACTTCTCTGCGGGAAACCGCGAAGTCACAGACGTCAAGCTCATGGCACAACGCCGCATTGGCTATGTAGGCTACAAGTCACCAGAGGACGCCGCCAAGGCAGTCAAGTACTTCAACAAGACCTACATTCGCATGTCCAAGATTGCCGTTGAGCCGGCAAAAGCAGTAAGTTTGCAAGAACTCCCTGAGGCAAGGGGCAAGACTCTTGTGCTAACTGGAATGCAAGATCTCAGATCCTGCCTTGACTAAGGCAAATTTCGCCACCCGAACCGCCGCACCGGAGAAGGGCAGCATAGGGTCACGGTCGACGGTCGCTGCTGAAGACAGTGGCTCCAAGAAGAGGAAGCGGGAGGACCTGGACCAGTCAGATCCCAAGCTGCGAGAATATCTTCGGGTCATGGGGACAGGGAGGGAGAGCCTCGTTGCCGATGAGACAGCTGTCGAATCAAGCGGAGACCTAGCCCGAGAGGGTGGTCCGCTTGTGCCTGATGGCGAGAGCGATGACGAGTACGTCGAGGTGCCGTCACGCAAGGACAAGCTCCGTAAGGTCGATCATGCGACGGGTGAGACCGGTGTAGCTCAAGTGACACCGGCCAGGGAGTCAGCATCTCGTAACGAGGTCGTGAGTATCCCGGCCGACGGTGTGGCTGGGGCACCACCGTCTGGATCTTCGGCCCCAGAGTCTGACCCGGCCAGCCAACCAGCTGACGCGGCCGTGGCCGCGACCGACGACGATTGGCTGCGCTCTCGAACGAACAGGCTTCTGGACCTGGTTGACCCAGACGATATTTCCCATGTCGCACCCGTGGTGATGGCAGATTGTGACAACTCTGCGCCCCAACAGGTCGCAAATGACAAAGAGGCTCTGCATTCCGAAGAGGACGGAACTCACGATAGCCAAGACCTGATCCCACTGCAAGGGCAGGACAAAGAATCAGCAGCAGAAGCTATTTCGAGAACAGCCCGCCTGTTTGTACGAAACCTCCCTTACTCCGCCACCGAAGATGACCTGAGGGAGGAGTTTGAAAAGTTTGGAGGTGTAGACGAAGTAAGTTATCTCTTTTCTTCACTGTTTATTGTTTGTTTACTTTGTTTTCAATTTGTTTTCCAAACGGCTTGCATGATGAACCCCAGATAGGGACAGCTTATACCTATCGGTATTTGATGAGAACCTGGGCGATTATTTTAGTAGATGCTTCGATTGTCTGATATCTTGCCACACTCATGTCATTTTTTACACGTTTGCGATTAGAGACATGACACAATGACTAACACATCCAGGTACACCTTCCTGTGAACGCGCAAGGAACAGGCAAAGGCTTTGCGATGATGCTGTTTACAAAGCCATCTGACGCGGTCGCTGCATTCCAAGCGCTGGACGGGGCAACGTTTCAGGGGCGTATCATACACATCATTCCAGCCGACGCGAAGAGAGAGCAGGACGAGTTTGCCCTGTCTAATCTCCCGCTGAAGAAACAAAATTTGATCCGCAGAAAGAAGGAGGCGGCCTCCACCACCTTCAATTGGAACTCCCTCTACATGAGCCAGGACGCTGTCAACGCCTCGGTGGCGGCTCGTCTTGGTGTTTCTAAATCAGAGGTCTTGGATCCCACGTCAGCGGACGCAGCAGTCAAGCAGGCTATTGCCGAAACGAGCGTGATCCAGGAAACCAAAGCCTTTTTTGCCGCGAATGGGGTGGACTTGGATGCGTTCAAGTCTCACAAGCGGGGCGATACGGCGATACTGGTCAAAAATTTCCCTTACGGAACCACCATGGAAGAACTTCGCAAACTGTTTGAGGAGTTCGGCCCAGTTCTCAGAGTTTTAATGCCGCCGACGGGCACAATTGCCATTGTGCAATTCGCACAGGGTAACCATGCAAAGTCGGCATTTGGCAAGTTGGCATATCGACGGATTAAGGACAGTGTCCTTTTTCTGGAGAAGGCGCCAAAGGATCTGTTCACTAGCGAGGCGCCAGCGTTGCCGGTGGCCAAGGCCAACAGCAAGCCAACCGGCACTACCAAGCTAAGCGTTAGTGACCTGTTGACAGGCGGCCGTGACAAGGCGGAGGAGGAAGAAGTGGAGACGACATCTCTGTTCATCCGCAATTTAAACTTTACCACAACCACCAGTAAGCTAGCTGAAGCTTTCAAGGCTCTGGATGGATTTGTCTCCGCTAGAGTCAAGACCAAGCTGGACCCGAAGAAACCGGGACAAACACTCAGCATGGGCTTTGGATTTGCCGAGTTTCGCAGCAAGGCGCAGGCGCAGGCGGCGCTCAAGGCCATGGACGGACATGTTTTGGAAGACCATGTGCTGACAGTCAAGGCCTCGCACAAGGGCCAGGACGCGGCCGAGGAGCGACGCAAAGAGGATCGGGCCAAGAAGTCTGCAGCTCAGCGAACCAAGATTGTCATCAAGAACTTGCCTTTCCAGGCAACCAAGAAGGAGATTCGGGCGCTATTCAGCACCTACGGCCAGCTAAGATCCGTCCGCGTTCCAAAGAAGGCGGACTATACCTCAAGGGGATTTGCCTTTGCAGACTTTGTCACACCCCGCGAAGCCGAGAACGCACTAAACGCTCTGCGGGACACTCACCTGCTGGGGCGCCGCCTTGTGCTTGACTTTGCAGAGGCAGAGGCCTTGGATGCTGAGGAGGAGATTGAGAAGATGCAGCGCAAGGTGGGCGGACAGGTGAATAAGGTTGCTCTTCAGCAGCTCACAGGAGGGGGACGTAAAAAGGTGAATATTGGCAATGAAGATGAAGAAATGGAATAGATGCAGTAATGGCGTACATATTATTCAAGATACCCTTTTTTTCCCACGAGCTTTTACAGCTATTGCCCATTTTTACGGTGACTATGCGAGGTGGGTGTACTGTCCCTTTGGTGAAGATATTGGCCATGCTCCCTTGGGCAGGGCGTTGATGGCCTTACTAGGGCGGCGATATTAGACGATTATTCCTTCATCCCCAACGCCACTGCAGCCACGCGCGCGGCGCGTTCTGTCGACCCATCAACAAAAAATGGCAAAGGAAACAAAGAAAAAAAAAACAAGTTTTACAGCTCGCAGCGTCGGCGGCTTGTCTGATGCTAATTTTGCAGCATACCAGAAGACCGACCGATGAGAATCTGTGGCAGTCGCCTCTTGAAGCTAGCTCTTGGTTGATGAGACCTTGGGACGGCCCCACCAACAAACTTGTTCCCACACGCCACCCTTCAACGAACGCCAAACCCTCTGGGCTGTCGATTTCTCTCTCCCTTGCGGTCGACAAGAAGAACAAGTTCTGCGCAGCGCGCGAAAATGACACGCCCTCCCCTTCTCTCTTGGCCGCTTCAGCAGATTTTTCTGACCTTCCCTTCTGTCCCGCCCGCAACGTGCCATGAACAGGCATCAGGGCGGCGTCGGCGGCCGTTTTGCGCGCACAACGGCAATCGGAGAGCGGGTAAAGGAAAGCAGCCCTGCAGAAAGAAATCAGCTTCTCAGGTGTTGGACTGCCCGCGGCGCAATGACGGACAGCTGAATGAGATGGAGAAACACGCCAAAAAGGAGGGGGGGCGTGTCTCGATCCTGATGGGAATCATACTGGCCTACTAGTCTGCCGCACCGCTTGCCACTCCCGGCCAAATCGTCGCCAGCCGTCCCTCCCCTCTTCCAGTCTGTCGGATGATGGGCCTTTTTTTGCTGTCTCGTCGACGCGCACCCCCTCCCCTCCTCTTCATCATGTCTCTCCTCTTCTGGGATGGGGTGTGGCCCGCCTGATGCCGAAAAGCTGCGACACACGCCTATCCAGATGTGCGATAACTCTTCCTAGGCAATGGCACACACACACACCTGGGGAGATCACTAGCCTCGCGACCCTTTCTCAATATACAGATCCACAGTCCACAGGTCCATCCATCGTTGCCCCATCGGAAGGTCCCAAAGTCTAGGATTTATATGGCCTTGGTCGATGGTCCTTGATACTAACGCCTCGTTCCAGTCAAACTCAGGCCATTTGCCAAATCGTACATTTATCCCACCATTCCACTCCCAGAATTCCTTTCAACATTTCTTGTTCCTCTACCACTTACCTTTCATTCTCACTCTCACTCTCCCATTCTACCCAAGAAAGCAAGCCGGGAACCTGCTTACACTCTTGTTTCCTGTTGGCATTCTTGTGACAGCGAGCTTTTGCCCATCCTATTATTCTCTGTGAACAAGGCAAAATCCCATTGTTGGCATTCCTGTATAAGGGAAAAAAAGCCTTTCTTGCTCTTTGTCACGCAAACACACACATATACACACACTGCAATTCCAGCCAACATTGCTGCTGGCAATGTCTTCACTATACCCTCCCAGGCCGATGCTGTCATCGCAGCGTTATCAGCAGCCTACACAAGACTATGTTGATGCGCGCCGCAGCAGCATGCAGCAGCAGCCCAGCGGTGCCCGCGCTCCTCTTCGCGAGTCCACCGGCAACGCCCAGGCTCACAACTTCAACGGCATGGTCTCTTGTTACCAGAGCCCCGTAACCATGTCACCGTCAATGCAGCAGCCTCCCCAGAGCATTCAGGCGCCCATGGTCCCCTCACAGTCCTTTGATTGCCTCTACCGCGTGCCCACTCCTCGTCAGCCTCAGCCCCAGCAGCAGCAGCGTTACCAGCGCAAGCCCAGAGCCGACATCAACCCTCTCTACTTCTGGCCTGCCTTCCGCCAGTACCGCAACAGACAGGCGCACAAGGACACCCAAAAGGACAAGGGTGGCGTCTGGCGCCGCCCAGAGCTCGAAGATGCCTTCGTTGACTGTGAGTGCTCATAAGAGTCATGTAATGCAATGTCAATAC
This sequence comes from Paracorniculantispora psalliotae, assembly GCA_002796755.1. Lineage (NCBI taxonomy): Eukaryota > Fungi > Ascomycota > Sordariomycetes > Hypocreales > Cordycipitaceae > Paracorniculantispora > Paracorniculantispora psalliotae. The sequence goes on from PHFE01000107.1 coordinate 1,234,463, forward strand.
TAACATGAGTGTCAGCTGTCCTTCTCATGCCTCACATGGGCCGCCGCAAGTTTTCCATGGGTGGAAAGCTTCACGGCCGCAACATGCTGATTAGCGAGTACATCTTTACTCTCTGTGTGGCCATTCTCGGCAGCAAGGAAATCTTCCGCATTGACAACAGCAATGACAGCATCGAGCAGATGGGTCGCAAGCAAGTCTCCAGCCACATGCAGGTCGTCAAGAAGTTCTTTGAGGACCTGCGTTGCTTCCACTTCCTCTTCCCCTCGGAAGAGAAGAAGGAGCCTGGCTCGACCAACTCGGAAGACTACTACGACGAGGAGGAGCAGGAATCCTTCAAGTCCAACCCCATCCTCACTGCCCTTGCCGAGGGTCGCGTGCCCGAGGTTAAGCCCAACTACCCCTACTTCTCCCAGCTGCTTGCCCTCCAGTCCTACATTACCGTCCGTCCCAAGACCTGCGAGATTTTTGTCTCGTCTTCGGACATTAAGATTCGCGATGAGATTGCCTACGATATCAATGATGCTCCCCTTGACACCACCTCCTTCCCTCACCTGAACAAGTACAACAACGGTGATGACAGCCCCAATGTGCTCGGCAAGGATGTTCTCCTCCACGAGTACACACGCTCTCTCGACCATTCCACTTCTGCCTCTATCAAGTCTGTCACTCGTCGCTGGCAAAAAGATGCGCCAGCCATGTACGACACCCTGGAGCTGCCCGGTCGCGACGAAGAGTGCCTTCTGCTCGAGATGTGCGCTACTCTGGAGCTGCACGAGCATGCCAAGTTCCCCTCTGGCTCTGAGCTGACCGGCTTTGTCGAGGTGGCCATTACCCAGCAGGCTCTGCAGAACCACCAGTGGAAGTGCGTCACCCGCCTGACACGCCCTGCTGAGCTGCACAGCGACGAGTCTAACCAGACCGTCTACACCAACGAGAGCGGCATCCACCGCCGCGGCTGCAGCGACTCCAAGCCGGACTGTGACTGCCACACCCGCTCCCGCCAGGACATCCACGTCCCCTTCCCTGCTGTGGAATGGGCCAGCATCCTGAGCATGGCGGTGCAGTACCCCGACACGGAGCACCAGCGCGCCAAGGAGAAGCGCATGAAGATGAGCGCCGATGGCAAGAAGCACGATATTGAGCGCGCCGGCAGCAAGCGCAAGCGTTCCGAGGACGATGGCGATGCTGCGTCCTGGGCTCGCCGCGAGCCTACCGGCAGCGACCTCATCTGCAAGGTGGCCATGTACCAGGAGCTCTGGTCGCGCGCGCCCGACTCTCCGCAGTGGAACCGCCAGGGCATCATCTTCTGGCGCTTCAACACCACCAACCAGTGGTACAAGTACGAGCCCGTCTTCAAGCCCGCTGGTACCTCGTGGCGCTGGCTCACCATCAACGACCCCATGTCCCGCTACCACCAGCAGAAGGCTCTGGTCTACCCTCCTGCCGGCGTGCCCCGCGACGCCATCATGTCGCCCACGCCTACTGTCGGTCAGCACTTGACGGCCAACATGAATGAGACATTCCATTCTGCCTGGGACCACGGCCACGGCATGCCTCATGTGCCCCCGCTGCAGACGCCTGCCAACAGCATAGGCCTGTTTGACTCCTTCTCCAACGGGCTGGCCACGCCCCCACCATCGGCTACCATTGCCACGCCCTACTCTGGGGGCAGCTTTGACTCCAACATGGGTGCCAACGGGGTCAACTTCCTCCCCTCCAACGGTCAGATGCCGCCGCAGCAAGTCGACTCGCGCCACGGCTCGACCAGCCTCGCCTCGGACCAGTCGTACTTTGACGGCGGCCAGGCCTCGTTCGCCGACGGCAAGCCACCGCTGCCTGCCATTGTCACCAACTACACGGCCGTGTCGGCCGGCCTGGAGCTGGCCACGCCTGGCGGCGGCGTCTACGACCCCTCACCCTGCGACACCAGCCTACAGGGCTGGGACATGTCCACGCTGGATCCGTGGGCAGCAGCGGCGGGCGGACCCACGCCGACGTCGTCGACCGGAGCGCCGCAGGACTGGCCAGCACAGCACCCGCAGCACCCTCAGCAGGCGCAGCAGCAGCAGCCCCAGCACCCGGGGGCCAAGATGGAGCCCGCGGACCACTCGGGGATGTGGGTGCCTCCGCAGTGGAACGTTCCCAGCAGCGCGGGATCGCAGAATGGCAGCCCCCGCCAGATGAAGCGACGCAGGACCGACGGCGGGCTGGACGTTCATGTGCCGGTCTCAGCCGGCTGGTAAGCTGAACGGAAACGCAAGAAAAAAAAGAGAATTGAGAAGAAAAAAGGTGTGTGTCTTGGAATAGTGCTCTGTAAGGAGCAGCTGTCCAAGACATGGTGGTGTGGACTTGCCGAGGCGAGCTTCGCAGCTTTGGGACTCGACGAGATGTATGAGACATGGTTTGTCATGGCGAATAGATGTATGCGCGGGATTTGGACGTCATTTTCTTATCTTCTTCACTTGACACATTCTATTACCACCTTTTTGGAGAAGCAGTTGTTTTTTATACTATTTTATTTTGGAGCGAGGGAAACAATAGGGGTTTTTTTTGGTTCCTGGCGACTGGAGTATTTGATATCTATTTTTTTCTACTATTCTTCACACATACGATATCCCTTACTTTTACAACTTTTTATTACATGAAGACAATAATACATGATGAAAAAAAATTATGCTTTCTCTTTCGCTTGACGAGGATGGCGGTGATGGTAGGGGAGGCACTAACAACTTACACCAGTGGCGACGGCGCATGTCTTGAAAGCCTGACGAATGAAGATGCAACCCTTGTCAGGTAGCAACGAACGGCAAGGCAGAAGAAGAGAAATGACAGAGAAGAAAAAAAACTGCGCAAAATAGTAATGGTGGCTGTTTTGCGTCGGGCTTAGGCTGGTGAGACATGGCTTGGGCCTGGTTCATGCAAGCACTTTAGCAGAGGTGAGACTTTTTCTTGCCTGCCTCGCTCTCTCGGGTCGGAGGAAGGCAGATAAGCCGGGTTGTAAAAACTAGCGGATGCAGACGATTGGGTCGAAAAGTGAATCAGATTATTCTGGAGCCGGGCGTTAGGTAAAGAGACGAGAGCTTTTGGGGTAACATGGCGTGTGGATGAAGGATGCTCTGTGTATGTGTGTGTGCATGATGTAACCCTTTCTGTGTGAGAAAACGCAAACGCCTCACCCGAGATTCTCTGGGTGGAAAACGATGTAGGTAGCGTCCCATGGTGTGCTTGGGGGGGAGAGCGATCTGGGAGGGGGACTAGATGGGCTCATGTGAGCAAGTGGGATGGATGTCTCCGGGACTTAGCCCGCCGCTACCTGGCTTCCCCGGCAGAGAGAGAGGAAAAGAAAAAATGAGCAAGTCAAGTCATGCAAGTCATATGTGAGGGACCCATGCAAGGGCCAACCTCAGGTCCGGGCCCGATGTCCCGTCCTGGCGGGATGAGGGGGGGCGGACGAACGAAACCCCGGTGGTGCGCAGGCGGGCGGGTGGTGATGGCGAACAACTTGAGACATGAGAAGAAGAAAAAGCCAAGAACTAGCAGAACAGGTGCATATGAGATGTGATATACACAAGAGTATGGTAGTAGTTTTCTCGGCGACGACGAAGAAGAAGAAGAGATATGTCTCTGGCTTGCATGATGAATGACGAGTCTGATTTATGGCGTCTTGGTCACGATGGTAGGATTTAAATGATGCGACGGCACGAAAATTATCGGGCATGCTATAGTAGAGGATAATTATGAATAGTGGTATGTGGGATCTGTTAATGCGCAGGTGATGTTGTTCAGATATGCGGCTCTCGTATAAAAAAAATCCGGTGGCTGGTGATCTCTACGGAGCGCGCCGTTGACGTTGACGCTGATGTTGGCAGCGCTGTGAGCTTAAAGTCACCCCGCTCGTTGAATTGCCCATTTTGGAAACGTCGCTAAAACAGGAAATCAGCTGCATGAAATCTACCTGGTAAAAACCTTTTCTTCTGCAGCGGCCGAAGGGATCCGGACAGTTCCGCATAGCGGCACGGTGGCAAGGGTGTGTGCGCCTCTGCTTGTCTTGGATGCGAGGGAGGGAAGTGTGTGAGGTGAGACCCTGTTGGGAAGAGGCACGGCCGATGATTGGTTGAATTACAGCGAATCAGGATGATGGCGTCGGCAGCTGGAATTTGGACTTGCTCAGGTGGTTCAAAAAGAGGAAAAGCCTGGGGTCATGGAGAAGAAAGAGAGAGAGAGAGAGAGGCGGAGAGGAGAAAAAAAAAAGGCAGCCATGCTAGTGGCGATGGCAAGCTGTGGTGGTTTGGAGGGAGGGGGCGTGTGAGTACAGATGGGAGGATGAGGGGATGAGGGGAGAGCAGTAACGGTGATGGAAATGATGCAGGGCGAGTATTGGAAGGGTGTGTGGGAGGGGTTCAAAGGAGTGCCGACATGGGCAGTTGGAGGGGAAAGAGGGGAAGAGGGCGGTGGGATGAAGAATTGTATTGGGAATAAATGAATGGAGGGGGTGATATTACCCATTTTGAGAAGACTGGGCGCATACAATATTAGATAGTATATGGTGGTGGTGGTGGTGATGCAGTTTGGTGATGGTTTGACGGTGGTGGTGATTATTAGAAGGGGGGCAAACACGGTGGTTGTGCAACGAACTTGTTGTCGCGCGCATGCAAACAAATCAACATGATGCACGTAAAGTTTGCACATCTTTTTCATACGAAGCAAAATCAATCTAATCTCAATAGATGGGAAACGAATTTGAAGCAGATCCGGGAACCAGTCATGACTCGGCGCTTGCATCCGACTTACAGACAGGGGTGGTTTTGGGTGGGCTAACAAGTGGTGATGTTGCTGTAAGCGCCCTGGGGGAAGAAAGTTAATGCTGGACAGTTGGCGTCACACCTACAACGGTGACGATGATTTTCATGTGTGCGACTGTTGCGCAAACAAGGGATGAGACTTGTTGCGATCTGGTAGCTGAGGGAAACTCTTTTTGGCAGAGGTATTTCGCCTTTTCATCCCATCACCTGTCGAGACCCCTGGCGACAGGGCGGCAAGCGTTAATCAGCATGACCAACAAAAACTCTGCGCATTTCTTTGCCGGAACAAAGTGCAGACGAATCAACTAGTCTAGGAAGAAGGATACGTCATGTCCTCTTTCTATTTTTTGCAATCGTGAAATGACCGGCTCATAGGACCCAAGGCGGCCCGTTTGCTCGACGCCGTTTGCTTCAGCATCCGCCGCCCCGTCTGCGATTGATTGGCTGCCAGCGTCTCGCTCAGAGCAGATGCGTGCCCCACTTTTTGTCATGAAACCTCCAGTATGGGAAACGGCCACGACAATGGGCCTACAATAAGCCTGCTTCCAATTGTTTCTTTCCATTGTCTGCCGAAATTAATTAGAAAAAAAAAAGAGAGAGAATAAACATCTTTCAACCCCTGTTTCTTGACCACCCAGGGTCGTCTCAGACTGTCATGCCGGCCACGATGGAGCATCCGTCTGATAGGCCGTCCGTCGTCCATGTACTTGGCCTACCAAGCTGGCCGAGCTGGCACCACGGCCAAACACAAAGATGATATGGAATAATTTCCAAGAACTGAGCGAGTTCCAGACCCCATCCGCTCTCCTTCATCTGGTCCGGAATCCTCGTGTCTAAAACAAGAAACATTACCTGCAGCGCGCGTTTCTCTCGTCCTCCCCCTCTCACCCCCATCTCATCAACCGCCTTGTGCAACTCGGCTCATATCATCCTCCTCTCACCAGATTCCCTTCCACCCTCGCCCAGCTTTTCTTGTTTGACCTTTTCACGACAGCCTGTCGTTTGACTCGACTCGTTTAAAACCCGACACGTCATCCACTTTTTTCTCCTAGAGAAAACGATTTTGTTTCTCCAGCTCATCATCGTGTTTTCGTCGCCTCGTAGCTCGCAGCTTGCTCTCCTATCAACACCGTCTCTTCTCGACAGATCCTCCACAGCTTTCGCTTTCACGATCCTCATACGCCCGGAAACTTTCTTTTGCATGGAGACGACATCGTCATGATAGCCTGACACGAACCTATCCAAGATATTAGTCTGCGTCGTGGCGCTCTTCTATCACATCTCCTGCTTCTGGTTCTGGTTCTGGTTCTGCTCTCTACATCTTTTTACTCAAGCGTCGCGCAAGCACAGGCTGGAACTGTGTGATTCACCTGTTTCCTTCCATCGTTTTCCTTATCCCGCTGCATCTGCTATTCACTGCGCTTTGTCACATAGCCACAAAGAGCAGCCTCGCCAAACAAAGGCACGCTTTCGTTTGCCAGCTGCCAGCGCCTTTGCCAGCTGTCAACCGTCAGCCCTTTGTCAAAACAACAAAACAACAACGACAATAGCGACGACAATAAAGCTTTTTTCTCCTCCTCAACTCATCGCTCTTCTTGATTCACATCGCCCAGTCTGTTCCTATTAAAAGGAGCTCCGGTCCTTTACAGTCGTCGCCGTCTCTGGCATTTTCACCACTTACACCCACTCCGCCACATACTATTCCGTCGATTTTACAACTATACTATTCTCCTGGCGAGAAGCTTCATTCCCTTAATCGATCTCATTTCTGACAACCGATATCAACTACACACCACACACAACAGCCACCATGCTGCCGCAATCCTCCACCATGGCAGCCCTAATCGCGGCCCTCGCTGCCCTCGCCCGCTCCCACTCCTGGGTCGAAGAAGTCTACCGCATCGCGCCCAACGGCACCATGGTTGGCGCCGTCGGCTACCCCCGCGGCTGGGTCGCCCGCACCTCCACCGACCCCCTCTGGAAGGACGCCATCCCGCAATGGCTGCTGCCGGCCGCCGGCCAGTCCGCCTACAGCGGCGACGAGATCCTCAACAAGTACCCGTTCTCCGCGACGCCCGCTTTCCCGCTGCTGCAGGCTGCCGCCGGCGACCACATTGCCATCATCCACCTCGAAAACGGCCATACCACGCTGCCGCAGAACCAGCCCAAGAAGCCGCACAACCGCGGCACCATCTTCTTCTACGGCACCGCCGACCCCAAGCCCCAAGAACGCCTCTTTGACGTCCACCTCGTCTGGAACCGCGACGGCACCGGTGGTGATAAGCGCGGGCGGCTGCTGGGAACCCGAAACTACGACGATGGCCAGTGCTACCAGCCTAACCCGGGCCCCATCAGCAACCAGCGCGCCCAGCAGCTCGCCTCCGACGGCGCTGTCCACGACCGCGAGCTGCGCTGCCAGTCCGACATTCAGCTGCCCGACGACCTAAAACCCGGTTCGACGTACACCATCTACTGGTACTGGGACTGGCCGGACCTCAACGCGGACATCGTCAACATGGACGCCACCACCAACGGCATCTATCCCTGGGCCGGCACCTTTATGCGCGGCGAAAAGGACCCCCACGGCTTCACCATGGCCGCCATTGCCCGCAACGAGAGCTACGCGAGCACCGTCGACGTTAAGATTGTTGATAAGCTGCCGCAGGCGGGACCGGGCGGCGCTGTCGCCAAGGCTGATGTCGGAGGGGCCGGTGTGTGGCAGGCCGACCAGAACATTTACACAAAGGCCATCAAGGAGCAGATGGGCAACAACTTCCAGGTCGACATTGACGCTAATAAGCCGGCGGGTGGCAGCGACAGCAACAGCCCCAGTGGCAGTGCGCCTAACCCATCATCCTCCGGCACGGCAGCGCCTCCCGCGTCGTCCAGCGCGGGATCACCTTCAAGCGCCGTGCCGACAGATGCACCCGCCGGCGGCGTCACCGTGACCATGACCGTGACCGTACCGCCTAGTACCGTCATTTCCACCGTCTACGTCACCAAGGCGCCAGACACCAGCAGCAGCAGCAGCAGCAGTCCTGCATCTTCGTCATCGCAGGCCTCACAGCCTGCAGTATCATCATCATCGTCGTCGTCGTCGTCGTCGCTGGATTCATTGCCTACATCGTCGGCGTCGTCGTCGCAGGCCACGCAACCTGCAACATCTTCCACGCCGAACGTGTACGCGTCCGTCGGCCCATCCGACGCCTCTGCCTCCACCTCCTCGGCCCTCGCGTCCACCACCACCAGCAGTTCGACCATCGTCGTCACCGTCACCCAGCACGTGTCGCAGTCCGGCACGGCTGGCGCCAGCCCGACGAGTACGCTGGCGGCTCGCGGGCGACGCCGGGTGCGACGAAACTGGTGATTTGGGCAAGGTAAAAACACCGACGAAAGCAGCACACAAGAGACTGCTGCTGCAAACAAAGAGGGCAAACGTGGGGGATCAAATTTTTTGTGAATTGAGATTTGTGATGAACTTGAGCCATACCAGTTGGCTGCTGACTTTTATATTTTTGAGTGTGTGTTTATGACAAAACGTACATAGCCTTTCGTTTCTTCTGGCCATATTCCCGACCGTTTTTTATCTTTCTCCTTTATAGATTTTGGACATGTTGCAGTCTACCCGCAGCAAAATGAACCTATTGTTTTCTTTAATAAGACCACTTCTTCAGTGAAAACATTCGTAACCCAATGCGCAACGCTGCTACATCTCACCACACTGCGCAATGACAACGTCCATGTTGGGCACGTCCTTGCCCTTGTAGCCCGTCTTGGTCGCCTCCATCTTGCGCACCACGTCCATGCCGTCAGCCACCTTGCCAAACACGACGTGCTTGTTGTCGAGGAACGGCGTCGCCGTCGTGGTGATGAAGAACTGGCTGCCGTTGGTGTTGGGGCCGGCGTTCTGTACACTCACGTATTAGTGCTGAATTTTTGTGGTGGACAAGGGAAAAACGTACCGCCATGGATAGCAGACCGGGCTGGTCGTGCTTTAGTGTGAAATTCTCATCCTCAAACGATTTGTACCCCCAGATGCACGTCGACCCGCTGCCGTCGCCGTTGAGAAAGTCGCCGCCTTGGCACATGAAGTTGGAAATCTGCCTGATTAGTTCCAATTCCTCGTAGGACAAGTTCAATCTGCTCTCTTACAATACGGTGAAACTTGGAGCCCTTGTAGCCTTGCGGACGGCCGACCGAGTCCTTGCTCTCGCCCGTGCAGAACTGGCGAAAGTTTTCTGCCGTCTTGGGGACTACATCCTTGAACAGCTCAAATGTGATTCTTCCCAGAGGCTCACCTACACGACTCACATATTAGCATCAAATCCGAATACGAAGCCACCGCAATTAAGGCACTCACCTCCGAGAGTTATGTCAAAAAAGACCCTACACAACATCATCCCACCAATCAGCATTCATCGGCAACGGTCAGCATTGTCAAAAACATACAAGGGATTACCCGATTCTGGTAATTGAGTCGGCGCCATGATTTTTCGGAATCAACAAAAGAAAACAATGTGGGATAAATGACGGAGGTAGTGTTCCGTTGAAACGTTGCTGGACGCGGAAAGAAGACGGCTTCCCCCACTTGGTGACTTTGTGTGAGGCTTGCGGGAGATTGACACCTGTCAGACTAACTGAGATGATCGATCAGTAGCGGCAAAGGGCGTGCGTTTATTAAAAAAAGATCTTCGGAAAATGATACTGATTGCAGCAAGCTGGGCGGGCGTTGGGGAGGTGGGCTTGGTGATGGGAAAAGCCAAAACGGCTCTGCGCCTTGCAGACGAAGACGCTGTCGCGATGGAAGTGGGGCGCTGCTTTTTGCGGTTCGTGGGTAGCGTGAGGCTGCTGCGAAACAAGGTTTACACTAGACCAGATGCCCAAGAAGAAAGAAGCCGGAAATGTACAAGACAGATGTAGTATGACGGAGATTTATATGATTCGTTCTTTTCATAAAAAGTAGCCCAGGTATTAATGCGACCATGGAACATCAAAGCGTCACATAGTCGCCGCATGCAGAATAACGCTGATCGTCTGCAGATGATGCGTTAGAACTGCCGACTGCAAAACGTCATAGAATTATGACAAAAATCGTTGTAGAAAAATGACAGGCTATGAGAGGTTATGAGTAGAAAATGTCAGGGCCTTCGTCTTCATCAACGTGCAGACGGGCGGAATGGAATCTCTCCCATCTCATCTATGACCAAGGTCCCGCCCTGTTGATCCATTCCGCCGCGTTCCCAGCAAACGTGGTGCACCCGCATGCCATCAGGGAATTGTTTCTTCTATGAATGTTTCTAATTAAAAATTTCACACTGTCAAAAAAAAAGTTTAATTCTGGATTTAGGTTGTGGTGGTGGATGTAGAGATTCAGACACTTGTGTAAGTGATTGTAATTGAAGCATATCACACTACTGCGTAATATGACATATATCCTAAGGAAACCTAAATAAAAAGACAAAAAGTTTGTATATAAGAAAAAATAAAAAAGAGAAAGAATAAAGCCTTGAGTATTCGGACTAGTACAAGCCCCAGTTGACCTTTTGGCCCTTGATGTTGCCCTTGCAGCTCATCGTGCCTTTGGAGCCGACCTTGCCGGTGCCACCAAATTTATTAATCGAATCGCGCACCAAATCAATAATATCCTGCGCGCCCACCTTGAAATCCACGTTCCCGTGAATGCCCTTGCCCGTCACGCCAAACTTGCAGCTCTCGTAGCTCACCAGCTCCTGCTGCCGCTCCAGCGAAATGTGCGGCCAGCGCGACGGCAGGCGCTTGTCCTCCAGCCGGCGGATCAGCTCCTTACAGTCCTCCACGTCCGGAGACCCGTCGCTCGTCTGGTTCTCCAGCGTCGAGTCGCCGCAGTAGTCGTACCCGGCGTTGGCGTTGCACGGGTAGTTGGCCGCCGAGTCGCTGGACGCGCCCCAGGCGATGCGCGCGCGGTCGGCGGAGCAGACGGGCATGCGGATGAAGCCGGGCGTCGTGACGTCGTCCTGCATGAGGCTCTTGAGCGTGTCCGGGTTGTCGGGCTTGGCCGCGCCGGCGCCGTTTTCTTTGTCGTTGTCGAGCCAGGTGCGGACAGATCTATACACGGCATATTAGCTTCAGGTTCCCCCCCCTCCCAAGAATGCACTGTCAATGTAGAAAAAGAAAAGATGGTGATGACATACCCGACAATAAGATCCTCAAGAGATATCTGCGAAAAGTAATCGCTACCCAACTTGTCCACGCCCGACGGCGCCTTGAACTGGTCGTCGTCGCACTCCACGCACGGATTCGGGACATTGTCGCAGCCATTCTTGGCGCACTCCTGATAGCCGCCGTCCGGGCTACCCAGCCTATAGTACTTGTCCTTGTAGCAGGCGCCCTCGAGCTTCACGCTCGAGTCCTTGGCCTCGGCGCAGCTCAGGCCCGTGTCGATGATGAACGGGCGGTGGCCCGACGCGTGCCAGATGGCCGGGATGGCGTAGGCGTAAAACGTCTTGGACAGGTTATCCTCGAGCGTGGTGTTGGCCTCCTTGCTGCTCGCCTGGCCGTACGAGCCCTTGCCGTAGTCCTTGCCGGCGGCGAACTTGCCGTCCGCGAGCAGGTCGCTGAGCGTGTCGAGCGAGCCGTCGGAGCCGTCAAAGAGGTCGCGCAGGCCAAAGGTGGCAATCTTGTTCCAGCCCGTCATGGCCAGGCTCATGGTGTTCTTGAAGTGCGCCTCGGCCTTGGGGTCCCAGTCGTCGGTCGACCCGTCGATGAAGCCGCTGCCGATGGTGATGGCCGTCGTCAGAATCGTGGTACTCGTCGAGGCAATCTTGTCCTTGAGCGCGTTGGCACCAGCGTCTTCGATTTTGCTGACGAAATAAGGGAGCTTGCCCACAATCTTGCCCACAAAGGGACCAGCCACCATGCTGGTGCCCATGGACACGAGATCCAAGAGGATGGTGAGCCATTCATTATCCTTCTCGGGAGGAGTGGGAGCAAAAGTCTCCTGGAAATCATCCAGCGAGGGATCAATCTTTTCGGCAGCGGCGTTGCCCAGAGCATCTGCGTATGAAGCGTACATTTCATTGATCTGAACAAAGGAATTCCAAATCAGGGCCGCCGCCGGGCCAGTTCTCTCGCCGGTAAAGTCATCACAGGTGACAGCGCTGCGACAATTGCTGGAAGGCGTGATGTCGCCGCAGTCAATGGGCTGCGTGTGATTGAAGTTGTTGGCAAAGAACTCGGAAAAGAGAGCCGTGCCGGTGTGCACGCCAGAGGTTTTGGCTCGATACTTCTTCCAGTCTGAGACCATGTCCTTCCAAGCGTCGGCAGCATCCAGGCTTTCCCAACGCTCGTCCGACGTGTAATGAAGCGTGTCCGTGGCGCCGTCAGCAGTGCAGTCTAGCTTGGTCCAGTTACCAGAACGCTTGCCGACATCCTCGTAGGGGTCCTTGCGAGACTTGAGGGAGACGGTAAAAGCGCCCCAGTCGGGGAAGCCTTTGGGCGGATCCTCAAAGTCCTCGAGGTCAGTGGCCCAGTTAGACGAGCCGCCCATGCCCCAACCCTTGTAGATTCGCTCTCTGGTATCTCGAACGCTAGAGTCCATATAAGCAACCCACTGGTTCTTGTCGTATACAAGAACATTGCTATTGCTGGTGGAATCCATGTAGCTCTTGACAACGCGGCTCTTATCCTTGGCAATCTTCTTAATCTCGGCATTGGAGATGTAGCCAGCGGTGTCAGTGCATTCGCCCTTGTTGGCGTTTGAGTGCAGGCGGCTGCCAGTAAAAGTACAGTCGGGTCCATGGCAGGAGCCGTCAGTCATGGCGAAGGATCTTCCGTAGGCAGACACTCCGACAACAACCTTACCGGAATCGACACCGGCTTTCGTGATCATGGAGAGGGAGTTTTGTGTCTCAGTCAAGTTGACGTGGCTGCGAAGGCAGTTGCCGTTAGGGCAGCCGATCTGAGAGTTCTTGTTGTCGGCATCCCACTGGCCGTGGAGATCATAGGTCATGAAGATGATGTAGTCGACAACTTTGCCAATCTCCTTGATGGGAAATCCCTTGAGATACCAGTAGGAAGCAGGGGCGGCGATGGAAATGCTCTTGCCGTCGATCTTAGACTTGAGAAGCTTGAGGAACTCCAAATAGTTCTTGCCTTCGCTCTTGTCACCAGGAGGAACACCGGGAATATCAGGTGCCGAGGGGTATTCCCAGTCAATGTCGATACCGTCGAGGTTGTACTTTTTGACAAAGTTGGCAAGGTTGGTAGCTAGTGTTTCTCTGTTTGCTTCTTTTGTTCCCTCGCGGAAGATGGTGTACGTGTCAGGGCCAGTGGAAAAGTCCCAGCCACCAAAGGACAGGATTCTCTTCGGGCCTTTGATCAGTCGGAAGTTGTTGAACTCGTAGTTGGTCGCGTAATCATCAATCTTGGGCTTGAAGTCCTTGGAAATGGTACCAAAGCCAAAGTGCAAGTGGGTGTATTTCGAAGGGTCAATCTGGAAGGCATCCTGGTACTGGCATTTACGGTTGAAGGCGTATCCCTCAAAGTACGCAATGCGGCGAACTTCGCCCTGAGTGCCCTTGACAATCTTGGTACCGCAGTTGGAAATGCACCCGTTGGTGTTTTTTTTGGCGGTGCCCGGCGCACCGTTGCCGGTGTCGGTGCAGAACTCGTCGGTGGTACCGCACTGGCCCCAGACGTCACAGCAGGCGTTGAGGGGGCACGGGTTCAATTCCGCAATCTTGCTCATGTCCTTGGGCTTCTTGGTGCCGGACTTTTGAGGACCGCACACAGCCTTGGGATCGACCGCGGGCATGGGGGGATCGCCTTTGCTAACGCAAATGACGGCGCCTGCGAGGAGACGGCCACCATCGCAGCCGTTCCAGCCCCAGACTTTCTTTTCGTTGAAGCCTTCAATTTCCTTCTTGGTGAGACCATAGGAGGCACCGATAGAAGAACAGTCCAGGCCTTTTTCAACCTTGACGGTAGCGCAAGAACCGTCTTTATTCGGCTTGGGCTTATAGTCGGGAAGCGTGCCAGCGGAGCAGCAGACGTGCTGTCCAGGCATCAAGTTGTTGCAAAACGTCTTGCCGGGGTTGTATTTTGTAAAGTCAGGACCCGAAATTCCACACATCTTGGCAAGCTCGGGGCAACCGGTGCCCAGCTTGACCTGGACTGTTCGGCATTCGCCACGCTTGGAGAAGTGAGTGGTGGAGTTGGTAGAGTTGCTGCCCTGAATAGACGACATAAGGGGAGAAGCAAAGTGAGCCTTGCCCTTGACTTTGTCAGAGCTATCAAATTTGACACAATCGCCACTGTACCAGGAAGACATGGCATCCTGAATAGCGTCAAACGTGCCATTGGTCGTAGCAATGAAGCCAAAGATGTGATCGGAGTCATAGTCAGACCCGCACATTTGGACACCGAGGCTTCCCTGGCTGCTGTTGGCGTGTCTGACGTTATCTTCCAGGTGCTGGAGAGCCGTAGCACTGACAGTGCCGCCATTCAGGCTGCGGCCAACGTATAGACCGGCCGCGGCTCCCCCAAAGCTGCCATATATGATGGTACTTCCAGTTTGTTCCCGTTCCTGGCGAACATACTGGCCGAGGAAGCCGGTCAGAGAGGCAACGGCGGCTTCGGGTGCAATGCCTTCGTCCTCGTCACCACGGCCAACCTCAAACTCAGCATCCACCTCATCGGCGGGCTGCGAGGCGAGGAGTTGGGCAGACGAGATCTTTTTCCAGCTCTCACTGGAGGTGGTGCACGCGTAGATGCGGTGCTTCTGGGTATCATCGTCGACACGGTCGGCCAGGGCAAAGTCGAAGAGCATGGGGTTCTCGCACTGATCGAGCTGGTCCATGTTCTGGAACGAATCCCACTCGAAGCTGTTGGTGCCCGACTCGGCACAGCTACGGGGGCAACGCTCGGAGCCTTGGTAGCCAATAGAGGCAGAGAGCCTGTAAGGCGAGGACGCTGCGACGAGGGCATTCGTCGACAGCAGAACGCTGGTGGCACCCAGCGCGGCGTTTAGCCACGTTGGCGCCATGGCGCTCTATAGTAAAGATTGGCGAAGAAAAGATAAATGGACAAAATGAGAGGATAGCATACAAAATGTACACTGCTGCGCGATGGAGAGACTAGAAATCTCATTACGACCGGGACAAGCATGGGCTGGTTATATAGTTGACGGAACTCTACACAAGTCGACTCTGCCAAAAATAACCTCCTTGGATCGGCAGGATATCATACCAATGCAGTAAACGCCTGACGAGAACCCTTTGTAGAAATACCCGAAATATGGGTACCAATAGTCTTGTTAAAGGTTGCCGGCATACTGGACATGGGCATTCCGGCAGTGCTACACGCCTGTGTGGTTCGGCTGAACCACTCATAGCAGTAAGCGACATGCTTCACTCCACTGCTCCTCGATTAGCGGAGTATAACTGCAGTGCCAAGCGGTGATTTGAAATTGATCTCCAGTGTTGAGTCGGAATATTCGCGACTCATGCCCGAGGCCGCAGTTAATAACTCGAGACGACCAGGTAAGCCGAATTTGCGACGGAAGGATTCTTCAAACGCACATATTAGTATCCGAACGAGACCTGCAGCCTTACAAAAGGAACCAGAGTGCTGGGATTGGGGTCCAGGAACCGACGCAGGTGAAGAGCCGAACCCCTTTCCGTGTTATTCCCACATGGTGAGCGGGAGGCTTCAACGGGCAACGCCGATTCCGCCTTGTACGTCACACGCACAATGGCAATGCAAAATCATCAGAAATGAGCTAATAACGGCGCTCAATCGAGTCGCAGTAGCGGCCGGCCGATTCCCAAGAAAGAAATCGCCGGGAACAGTGCTGCGGAAACAATTTTCAAACAGTGGGCTAACAGGATGGAAAAGAGGGCGAAATGGGAATGCCCTTGTCGGTGCGTGGTGGGTAGATGTTGCATCGGCAGGGGGGTTGCACCAAAAGACCATATAAAAACACAAATACCAGTGTTTGCGCATCCTGACTGGGCGCAAGAGCCAACAAGGCTGAAAGAAGAGTGGATTGTCTGTGGGCGAGTAAGACTCCTCAACTGCCCACTGGGGTTTAAACGAACGGCAGGCAGACCACTTTTCTGTATCTTGGCCCCCGGGAAACGGCAATGGAAATAATGAAGCAGCTCGGCTATTCGCATGATGGTTCTAATCCCGACGGTCAATCTGTTGGACACAAGCCACGCAGAACGTCAGTGGAGACTTGCTGAACGTAGACAGTGGAACAGGTTGCCATCCATTACATGGCAACCAGGGTGATTACACAAATTGGCATCAAATACAAGCGCAGCATAAGTAAAAAGGAAAGGTCAGGATTGTGTTCTTCCCCCAATAAAAAAGGAGAGACATGCGTTTCAGCGGAAGCTTGCGCTGCGACATCTCTCACCTTTACCAAACAAAAGCCACACGGCACTGTTGTGCCAAAAGCTATCACCCGATCCTAAAATTTCTGAGAAAACGAACTTGCTGAAAATCTTGCGAAGTCACATTAGAGACTAAGAGTCAGGCGCAACTTATAAACGCCGAGTCCGAAGAAGACAGGGAATCGCATTGCGCTTTGGTTATAGCCAGCTTGCAGTTGACTGACCGGCCCAAATCGCACTTTGGCCGATATGATTGTCGGACGATGCCAATCTCGGCGCTCTCCGCTAATTGAGTTTCTGATCAAGTCCGCAAACAAAAATACCGCGGCTGGCCAGAACGCTGCGTACGCTGCGCCCCGCGCCTGCTCCCGTGAACTATACCCGATACCACATCGCCATCGGATTGCATTCGCCTAGCGACTACAGTTCAAGTGGATTACAGGCTGCTTTTGCCTATCGGAAGAAAGTTTCAAAATGAGCAGAGCCGTGGGAATGTTTTCTTAACACTAATATACTCATACAACAATTCTCTTTACTTTCGTAGTTCATGGTAACATATATCTATTGCCAGACCACGCCTTTGATGTTTCTGTTCCTTGTTTACAAAGCCGTCATAGCGTTATGTGAATTTCTATCTAGTTTCCGTTTGTGGATGTAAAAAAATTTACTGCTCGGTTTTCTGCAGCTGTTTTACTTCAATATCGTACTGCTCGGTCCCGACTACTTTCTATACTTCTTCTCCTAGTCCGATGGGATCGGCCACTATGTCCGTGTTTTTCCACTGAATGTTGAAAATTTCTAGATGAGAGTATCGGGAAAGTCCCACTTTAGATATTCCTGGAATCGCTCAAAGGGCAACGGGACAGATCCGGCCATGGTGATCACCTCATTCCACGGGAGGGGCCGGTCGATGTTGATATGCTGCAGCTCGAGGTAGTCTCGTATACGCCATTGAATTAAACCAAGTTCTTGTAGAACCTTGGCGGAATGGTTTTCAGGCGGGCGATTGCGGGAATCAGTGAGCATGCCTGTACGAGACGAGCTGCAGGCCGAGCAGGTCTCGGTAGAAACGGAGCGTGCCGGCAATGTTGCGGGTGATGAAGGTAGTACGAGCATAGAAGTTGCCTTCGACCACAAGATACAGCTCTATCGTCACGAAAAACACGGCATCGCCTACGTGAGTTGACCAGTGGCTGCGCTCGTCATCAGTGTCGAGGAGCCTGGCACCAGAGATGAGTGAGAAGAAGAGTAAAATGAGCCTCGTCACAGAGAAAAAAGGTTCTTCTCATATTGAAAGAATATAAGAACACCTGAAGAGAAGTGAAATCTTGACATGCGATAGAGAAAAGGGGGGGGAGACAAGTTTATGTCGTTCCTTGTTATTAATTATGCAGTATTGACTTCCACTTTGGCCTCGTTGTTTTTATTACTTAATGCCAGAGGTCTTCCAAAGAGAAAAGGAAAAACAATGGAATTCTTGATACTGACGCTGATCTGCAATTGCAGCCAAGGAAGACGGCCCCATCTCCGTTGCCCGATCCCAGTAGCAGCCTGATGCATAGCTGGCGTCTACACTCCTCCCATGGCTTGGGAGTATATCCCGAGAACGCACTTTTCTGTGCCATTCAAAAGAAACGACTGACAGTTTTTGTTTATTACAAATGTAAGTTTAGTCGTGCTCTGCGACTGACGAGCACAAGACAGGAGTACCACTGGATGAACCTACGCGGCGCATTCTAAGCGGGGAGAAGAGAAGGTGAGAGGGTTACATGTATAGATTGCAAGCCCAATTCTCCTCGCTGAGAATGTGCTGTTTATATCTAGATTTCTGAAGTGCTTCAGCTAGGCTTTGACGTTCTCTACTGTCGCTTCCCATGCATGTCACCATGCAGCCACTCGGGCTGATTCTCGGCTTGCATGCAATCGCGCTCGTCTACATGCGAAACACGCAAAACGAAGTCGCTTTACAGGCACCGGTCATTGTAACTATGCCACTGGACCTGACACGCAGCCTTGTCTTAGCCACGGACGGCATCACTCTGGACTACTCGGGGTTCACACCGACAGCGTCATCGGTGTGAATGAGCTGTACCTGGACGCCATGGGGTACCATGGTGTCTTTTACTGGCGGGCAATTCGCGCCAACGCCTTCATGCGGCTCGTGGCCAACAGTAACAATAGCTTGCTTGCCGGACGTCCTTCGATCTCATAGAGGGCCTCTTTATCGAGATTGCGAACAAGCGGTGACCATAGCGTTATATCGGCGAGTATATTCAACATGGGATATACATACTCATCGTCTTAATACAATAGCCGGAGCAGCTTCACGAACGAATATATGACGCCCTTGCAATATCCCGTGGAGCCAACTTCAACATGCCAGGGCGGCGATGCAGCGTCGTGCCGCAGCGGGCCAATCGGCGCTACCCTGGCCCCTGGTCGGCCGCTGGATGTGCTTCGGCGACGCTTGGCGGAGCTAATACAGTGCATACCCAGCAGACGGTAGCATCTCGGAGCACAATTCCACAGAATGGCTAGAGGAGGCAACGTTGGTTTTTCGTCTAGGAAATGAAAGACAAACACGATGCCTGGACGGGCGGCGGGAGCGACGACGGGACGGCTTAAACTGAGACAGTGATTCACATTTTGGCCGGGCTGTCAATGCGTTGTTTTAGTCAATTACGCTGCATGCACGTTAGATTACGGTACAACCGTGCATCCAAGCGCCCACTCAATCTCCGATCAGAGCGGGCTGGAAATGAATAAAACAGCCACAAGGGGAAAAGCAGCAAGGGAATGGATTTAAAATAAAATAAAAAAGGGATGGCAGGAATTTGTCAATGGTATTCGCATCTGCCCGCCCGCAAGCTGAATAGTACGGCGGTGGTTGGGGCTGACAGGCGGCGGACACCGACTAAGAAAGATGCCACCCCGACCCTGCTGGTCCGCCTCGTGAGCTAGCTCGATTTAGGAGCACGAACCAGCAACGGGAGGAATGTCATTGAGAAAGTTTTCTTGTGCGATGCGAGTAGCCTCGACAAATGCGGCTTGCCGCGTATGTTCTAAATAGGAAAGGAAGAGGAGCTCATTCCTCTGCAACACGGGTAGATAAGAGAGGCGAGAAGGAAAAAGGAGCCGCATCTTATTGTTCTCAAACCTTTATTGTCGAGGCTGCTTAAAAAAAGTCAATTACCGCAAGACAGGTAGCGTTTGAAGATTACGGTAGTCCCCCCTGTCTCGTACGGCTGTTAACAAGTAGACCCATAGCGATCTACTGGTAATTTTTAATGCTTATTATGATATTTTAATGTCGCGTGGTTCGTACTTGACAGCTCATAAAAGCCTTTTACTCGGATGTATTAGGCTATACAGACAGCAGCCCAGTGGATGCTGTTGCGCCCCGCGGGCGTTTTGGAATCCAGAGGAGCCCTGGTCACCGGTGCTTATTGCAGACTTCCGCGGGGTTTGACAAGCAACGCCATTATGCCTCATGTCGTACCCTTTTTGGCGTATCGTCATACGACTCGATTTCGTATTTGATTTATTGTTCCGAGGGCGCAGCATCAGGGGCGCTGTTGGCCTGCCGAGTGCCGATTTAAACCCCCTCACCTTTGACGAAACGAAAAATCGCCCGAAAACCTCTTTTCTGGTTTGGAATCAGAAAACGCCTCGTTTCTTGGTGTGCGGAGGTGAAGAGGCGCAAGGTAAACTACGACGTCTTGGCTAGAAGCTGGGGTACATACAAAATCCCATCCTTTTCTATTTCCCCGCCCCGCGGCGGCGAGGCGGCGAGGCCGGATGATGCGGCATCCGACTAAAGAAGTTGCTTGGCTTCGCCGGGACGGCGCAACACAAAACCCCATTCAAGTAAAAAAGGTGTAGACCCCCTCTTTTGGAAGTGCAGAAGTACGATGATGCCATGGGACACGGCATCGTGCGTTCATCGACATGATGAATTACCCGAAACGATTCGGTGGGCAATAGGCTAGTTACTGTTACCAAAAACGAGGGCGATGGTCGATCCCGCCCGCTGCGCTGTCACGCTGGAAAGACAAGAAGAAAAGTGGTTCTTCTTATCCCACTGTTCTCCAGATAATATACTAGAGTTGCATCCGTAGATTTACAAATCATGGGCCTTTCGTCATGGACAAGAGACGGTGCGTGTGGGCTCGCCACGATAAAAGGCAACCGGGAATACGGTAGCGAGAAAGGGACCGGGTTGCATCGATGCGACTTGGTTGTAGAGATTAGTTGAACGAGGTTTCCTACAAGTCGCCGTTGGGAGCTGACAGAGAGTTTCTGGCCGTGCCGGGTTAGAAGTAACGCTTCCCGTCCAGCCGGCGGGCGCTCACTGCGTCGCTGCGTGTCTCATTTGATTGCGAATCAAACAAGACGGCTCATGTTTTACGATGCCGCCGTAGTGAATTTCTCCAGAAGCTGCGGCGAAATGCCAAAAAGAAGGCAGAATGTAAGCTTTTCGCTGTCGAGACGACTACGTCGGACTGTTCTAGTCCGCGCCGCAGCCGAATCGGCATTTTGACTCTGTCCGCCTCTCGAGTCAGGTTTTCCCGCCCGCACGTCAAACGCCTTTCCTCCCCCTGTTTGAAGAGAGCGGGAACGTCGAGAGCCGCATTGAAATTGAGCCAATAGCGGCAGGCGGGCATGAGTTTTTCTATGTGTGTATGCACAGCCTGAGTGAGATGCGAGCGGGGATTTATTTGGGTTGTTGTTTGTAATAAACCCGCAACAGGGCAAAACAAGAGCGTACAGCCTCATTTCATCTTTGGCCTGCCCGTTTGGAACAAGCCGCGATGCACACCAGCGTATGGGACTTGGCGTAAAGCGGTGATGAGGGGGAGGAATCAGCCACGAACGGGCTGTGTACACACGACACACACACACACACACACCAGAGGAAGCCACACGCAGTTCTCGCCCGTCGTCTTTTAGTTCCATGCAGAGTTGTGCCTGTTGCATGACGCCCAAGTGGGTAATAAGCTGGCTGCTTGTCTCGCAGTAGGCTGCAGATGGAGTCAGTCCAGACAACTGGGGCATGGGCAGAGTGAGGGGGAACAATGAGTTAGCTGAGCTCTTTGACCCCATCGAATAGTGCTGGGCTGCTTAGAATTACAAATAATGAGCGTATTTTTGGTACGACGGTGGGATTGTTTGTTTTCTTGAGGCCCGGGCCGGTAATTCAACGACATGTGCTGCGCCGATGGATGGCCGATGCTGGCATGCTGTCAACCGCACACTGCAGCCACCAAACTGCTCATAGTAATTGCAAGCAAGCAACTGAATAGGCCGGCGCTTTTCTTTTTTTCGCCACCAACAGCTGAGAATAGTTGTGGCCCTGCGTGTGGCTGCTTGCTCCTACACGCTAGCACCAGTCAAGTCCTTGTCTTCCAGCCAGACAGCCAGACAGCCAAGTTGTTAGCGCTGCGACTCTGGACCAGGTGGAACCCGTCCGTCCCCCCCAGCCAAGACGGCGCAGGCCTGCATGCAGCTGTGAAGCCACCGAATCCCCCTGTAGCGCATCGAGGCATGGGAGGCATTTTTAGTTTGAGCTGCTGCCAATTGCTAGCATCTTTTGGTATTTTAGTGCTAAATCGCACCGCTGCAACCCTGCCCCCAGTTCTTGTGACTAGCCCAGCCAACCAGACCGCTGTTAGGCCGAGTCGTCCGCCTGTCTCTCTCCCACCTCCCACTACTCAGTACAGCGGCTCCCCTGCACTCCGCAAAGTCACGCCTCTCAAATCCCTCCTCCCCCCAGTCTCCAGTCTCAAAATCCACTTTCCCAGCCCAGCCAGCCCGCCAGCCCGCCCAGGCCAACATCTTTCCCACAACCACCGCCCCATCCGCCGCCATCTCTTCCACTAACTCAGTCGCGGCTCACTATTCCCTCCCCATCCATCATCATCGACAAAGAGAGTCGGGCTTCTTTTTTTCGCCGTCTCTCATTATTTGTCACTCGCTGACTGTCGCCCCGGGTCATCATCATCGATAATCCATTTTCTCCGACCTGGAACCCTCTCAGCCCCCGACCGGCTTCGACGACCTCATCGCCCTACGCCTAGCGACACTGCCACGATCCCGACGGCTCCGACAACTGGGCTTCACAACGGACGCTTTAAAACCGCCCCAGTGTCCATCATCTTTTTGCATGACGTCTCCATCTTGCCGCCTCTAGGCCTTTTGCATTCTTTCCTGGACCCTTCCTGACCTGTCAAACGCTGTCGACCGCCTGTCGCCGCGCTCGTCCGTCCAGCCGCCACCATGGCTGTCATCAACGACTTCGTGCTCGAGGCCACTCGAGTCGCCATTCGTGCCGCCACCGACTCCCCGACGTCTGCCAGCAACTCGACCCTGACTTCGACCACTTCCGACATGCCTACCAATGCCAACTACCAGAACAACAAGAACACCGACACCAACAAGGACAGAGGCAGTTCGCCCCTCCTCTTCTTCGTCGCTCTCGGCTTTGGCGTCGTCTTTACTAACTTATGGTAAGCTCCATTTTATTTGCGCCTTTCGCTTTCCTGCCACCGCACTCGCGCGACCTGCCTCACGCCAACTCGTCCTAACAAACGCCACAGGATCATCGTCGGTGTCAAGTACTGCTTCCGCTACAATGCCCGTAACCGCGCCCGCCTTGGCGAGGATGGCGAGCCGCTGCCTCTGGAGAATATGCCCAGACCTCATCGTCGCCGTCGCGAGAAGAAGTTGATGACCATGGACGAAGTCAATGAGAAATTCCCCATGATGAAGTACAAGACCTGGGTCATTGAGCGCGCCAGAGAAGGTTTGCCTACTGCTGGTGGCGTCGACCCGTCCGCCAGCAGACCAACCAGCATCCACAACGTTGAGGCCATTGCCGCCCTCGCCACCACAAAGGAACGCCAATCAACCGATGTACCGGATACCGCCGCCAAGACGGATGAACCCATCGTCGTTGGAGCAAAGCCGGATGATAAGCCTGCCGAGACAGAAAAGGACAAGCCCGCCCAGAAAACCGAGGCCATCGATGCTGCTGGACAAACATCAACCGCTACCGCCGCCAAAACGGATGCCGTGGAAAGAGTCGACAGCCACGGCGATGACGACGAGGATGACGACGAACACATCAACGCTGCCCTGCCGCCCGAGTGCCTCGCCGCCCCTGGTGATTCGTGTGCTATCTGCATCGATACTCTGGAGGATGACGACGACATCCGCGGCCTCACCTGCGGCCATGCGTTCCACGCCGTCTGCGTCGATCCCTGGCTGACGAGCCGTCGCGCTTGCTGCCCGCTCTGCAAGGCCGACTATTACACCCCCAAGCCCCGACCCAACCAGGATGCCGACGCCGCCGCTCAGGGCAACGCCAGCCTCGAGCCTCGTACAAACACCCGCATGAATCTGCCCACCAGCTTTGCCTCTGCCTGGTTCCGCTCCGGCCCGGCTCCCCCGCGACGCACCAACCGCAGCGGCAGGACAAATACCGCACAAACAACCCCTGAGACTGCGACGACGGCGCAGACGACTGGCGCCCCAACCGGCGGCATGATATCGTCTGTACGCTCTGCACTGCGCTTCGGCCGCAGAAACGACGCTGCCCCGGCTGAAGCGACTGCCCCGTCTGCCGCTGAACCGACGCCAGCCCAACTAGAGTCTGGTACGCGACCGGCCGTTACTGTGTAAACGCGCCCGGTTCCCTTGACCATAATACAATTAACGACATCTTTATTCACGACCTCATCCATCTCCATTGCGCTCACACGAAGCGCTCGCTCATCTCACACATCATACAAAACGCTCTTGCATCAACAAGGCCGTGCTGACCTACACATCATCAGCATGTCCTTGCTTCCAACACATCGTTATACGTCACTTTATCCCACGGGACCAGGCCACACTACGGGGGGAAAGCCATCCAAACAGTCTGAAAATGCGCTGCGGATGGCTGTTGTTGTTACACTCAGTCTGTATGGTGTTGTCCCAGGCCATGCTCAGTTCTGATACTCGATTCGGATGCTCGGTTCTGATCATTGAGCTGGCCTGTAGAGCAACACGCACACTAAACATGTACGCTTGACTGAGTCGATTGAACTTTGCCATTTGTTTCTCTTTTTTTTTCGTTTTTATATCTTGCATTGTAACTGGAAGGATACGGTAGCCACGGGTTTTTGATTGTTACTATTTTTGTCTCTTTCTGTTCTTTTTTTGTTGATTCTTCTGGGTTGGTTTGAAATCTTTTTGACAGCGGCGGAGTTTGGCTTTTATGCAGCATACCAAGTAGCCGGTGACATATACGCTACATCTTGCTTGAACTTTTTCTTTCTGTGAAGTGCGGCCAATGTAAATGACACCGTAATTGGTATAAGAGTAGACAATGGAATGTGAAAGTGCCACAGCAGCCTCACGTATTACAACGTCACTACCTGTGTGAAAACCCATGGCTATGTTGGGGAGCGGTTTATGTTGACTTTAGGATATCTATATTTTGCACGATCTTGTTGGTACATGGACTTTCGTTATAAAAACGACCCTTTCTGAAACCGACCACCGAAATTCGCACTCTTGGCCACCAGTTCCCGCCGCTGCGTCGTGCTAATCTTGCTCCCCAGCGCCATGTCCTTTTCCCGATCAAACGCCCTCTTACTCGGATCATCCTCCTCCTCTTCTTCTTTCCCCCCCTTCGTCCTCTTCCCACTCCCACTCCCGCTCTCCTTGTCCTTTTGGTGCGCCTCATACAGGCTCGTCCCGCGCGCCGCCGCAATCGACGCCGCAATCTTGCGGTTCCGCTCCTCTTCCTCCCGCGCGCGCGCGTCCGCCGCCGCCACCGCGCCCGCCGAGCGTCCGCTGCCGTCGGACCGGCCTAGCACCGCGTCCTGCAGCCGTTTCAACTTCTCTTCTGGCGTCTCGGTCCATATCGCCGCCAGACCGCCGTCGGCTGCGGAAGAGGAGTCGCCGCCGCCGGCGCCGGGTTTGGAGGTGAATTTGCGCGCTTTGAGCTTCGTGGGGTCGCGCTCCGAGTAGCCGCTGTTGGTAGGCGGCGCGAGCATCCATTCGTCGCGCGTCGGCGCCGACGTGTCCTCCGCAGGCGGCATGGCTGGGCCGATGGGCCCACGGCGCGCGTTGGCGGCGCTGGGCAGGGAAGGGCCGTAGTCGTCGTCAGAATCGGAGCCGGAGTCGTCTGCGGTGGCGGCTGGTCGTGCTACTGCTGCTGGCGCTGTAGCCGGCGCTGTCGCTGATGGCGGCGGTGCGGGACCAGTATCGTCGTCTGAGTCGGAGTCGAGATCGATCTCATCTTTATTATGTGCGGCCGAAGGCGGTAGCGATGGGCCTACCGACGGTTGTGAGACGGTAGGTGCCGCCGCGGGGCCGGGCGCGCGAGGGCCATAGTCGTCGTCTGAGTCGTCGTCGAGGTTGATCTCGTCGGCGTTCGGACGGGCTTGTTTGGAGGCGCTGCTGTCTTCGCCGGACTCGGGGGTGCGTTTGCGTTTAGATGAGGCTTGAGAGGGGAGTTGCGGTCCTATTGATGACATGATGGCTGTGTGTAAATGTGTGTATGAGTGTGTGTTGAGTTTAGGAAGTTGGAGATGCAAAAGTTGAGTGGATGCTTTGACGTGCGAGTGCGCTTGGGCTGTGATTGGCTAGAATGTGACGTAGTGACGATCAATGGCAAACTAACACGCAACTGTTCATCTTCAATGCAATGAGAATAAATCAAGATAGTTAAACTCTTCTTATTCTTTAAGAATGTAACTACTGCCATTTGGCTGAATATTATTTATCCTCGAACGAAGATAGCCAAATCCCCTCGTTCACTGTGCAACCTCTGGTGGCTGGGGCTGTAGGTACATGCAGCGGCTACAAAGGCAATTCATAGCAACAAAGTAAGCTCTGCAATTGCTCACAAAAGGTTTAGAAGCCAAGCAATAAACACCATGTAATAGAGAAACACAACATTTCTTCGACCTCTTTCCACTGCGGGGTGCTGGCGTTGGCCAAGGCAGCCTCGCGGCGGAGTAAAGCCGGACCGCCACCGTTGAGCCAAGCTACGCAAGCTACCCGCCCGCACCCGCATGTCGTCGCCTCGCAGTGGGTGTGATCTCAGTAACCTCGAGCTTCCCCCAAGCCAGCCTCCTCAACTCGCCCACCACGACAGCCGCCCAGGCACAGGGCCCAACACTGGCAGCTTACCCGATTCGACACGAGCTACGACGCATGTACCCATTAGCTATACGCTCCAACCTACAATTTTCGTGCTGCAGCTTCAGCCCTCGGCGAAGAGACGACCAACTACTTCCGACGGCACCGTGACGGGAACCATGAAGTAGATGCGACCGGCGTCCGCCATGTCTGATTCAGAAAAGTCGCAGGCCGCAGCGCCAGCGCAGTCGGATGACGCCCCCGCGCCGACCGAGGCAGCAGCAGCTTCACCCGTCGCTGTGCATGGGAACGGCGACGCGGACGACGGCAACGACGACGACGACGCTGATGTGCCCCAGCTCGAGGCTAGCGACGACGATGCCGCGCAGAACGGCAATGTAGCCTTGGATGACGGCGATGATGTGCACACGCCGTTGAAGCAGAAGCAACAGCATCTTGCGCCGCCGCACGAAGGCTCCGAGCTCGGATCCCTCGACGCGGACTCCGTCGACCTCACGCCGAGACGGACGGGCAGCCCGGCCGACTCGCTCGCTTCTGCACAGGGCATCTCGCCATCTATACAGGTATGAACCGAGCAGTTCGCTAACCCGCCACCCCCTTCGCCGTCCGGATCGCTAACCTTGCGCAGGGCTCCCGAATCTCCTCCCCCAGCAGCAGCGTCCTCCCCTCCGTCGCCTCCCGCGCATACCTCAACAGCCCGACGCCGTCGTTCCGCCCTTTTGACCGCCGCTTCTCCTCCCGCATCGCGTCTCCGAGCCTGCACAGCCCACGGCCCGGCTCCCCTGCCTTTCGCGGGGGCGGCAGCCTCAGCGGCGGCGTCGGCGGTCACTCCCGCAACATCTCCCTCAGCTCCAACCTGCACCTCGACGGGCCCGACACCGAGACCACGACGCCGCCGTGGGAAGTGGTCCGCTGGACGCGCCTGCAGAAGCTCAACGGCCAGGCCTTCTCCGAGTCGGCGCGCCGCAACTTTGGCTCCCCGACGTGCCTGGCCGTCGCCGCGACCATTGTGCTCGGCACGTCCAAGGGCATCATCCTCGTCTTCGACTACAGCCAGAACCTGAAGCTCATCATCGGGCCCGGCACCAAGGCGGTCGAGTCGGGCGCCATCACCGCCATTGCCGTCTCGGCGGACCACACCACCATTGCGGGCGGCCACGCCAACGGCAGCATCTACACGTGGGACACATCGCGCCCGTCGCGGCCGTTTCTGAGCATCCCGCACCTGGAGCACAGCGAGGCGCCGCAGCGCACGAGCGATGGCCACGTCGCCCACGTCGCCGTCATCCATCTCGGCTTCCTGGGCACGCGGCATACCGCGCTGGTGTCGGCCGACGACCGCGGCATGGCCTTTTCGCATCTCGCGACCAGAGGCACGGGCGCGCTCGGCCGAACGGTCAAGACGACGAGAATCCTCGGCCGCTACCCCGACGCGCCAAAGCCTGTCGGAAAACCTGTCAAGCCGAGCACCGTGCTGGCCTTTGCGTCGCTGCCGCTAGGCAACGTCGAGTGTGCGACAGATATCATGGGGTTGACGGCGATGCTCACACCTTACCTGCTCGTCATCGTATCCACCACGCCCGTGGCACAAACGCAACATAAGTCAGCCCGACCAAAAGATGTCCCGTCCCACAGTACCATGACAGGATGCCTCGCTTGGTTCCCGGCTGTCAAGCTAAAAACACCTGACCCCATCACCCGTAGTGACATATCCAAGGTGAAGCTCGCATACTGCTGGTCCAACGTGCTGACGGTCCTTGACGTGACCGAGGTGCCGAGTGAGGACGAAGACCAGCCGCCTAGCCTCCGCTTCAAAGCGCGCAGTCGGTGGAAGTGCGAGGAAGCCATTGTCGCGGTGCAGTGGCTCAGCCGTTCGGTCATTACCGTGCTCACCGTCTCGCAGCGCCTCATTGTGCTCGAAGACAGGACGATGCGCATGACGGAGGCGTTTGATCTGATGCAGCGCTACATGTACCACCAGGATCTCTTCTCGAAGCAGCTGCACAACCTGGTGGAGCAGCTGGACGAGGCAGACACGTCCATGCACGGCGTCGTGGCGGATGCCTTTTATATGAGCTTCAAAGCGTACAAGGGCAGGATATTCATCCTAGGATTTAATGAAGTTTCGCTGGGCGCTCTCTCTAACTGGGCAGACCGCCTCATTGCCATGATGGAGCATGGAGACTACATCGGCGCCATTCAGCTTGCCACATCCTATTATACGGGCGACGCAGACAAGCTCACCGTCGGCTTGCCCGAGGACCAAACGCAGCGGCACAGCATGGTCAAGGACAAGGTTCTTGAAATCATCAGCGCATCGCTCAAATATGTCTTCACGCAGCGACAAAGGGACAAGAGTGCCGCTGATGATGCGCACCTGAAGCAGCTTGCCGAGACTTGCTTCGTGGCATGTCTCAATATCGGCAACGTCGATTATCTTCTCGACGACATGTTTGAGTGGTATGAAGAAGCCGAAGTTTCGGGTATATTCCTCGAAGTGCTCGAGCCGTATATCCTAGACCGGTCCATTGTCTTCATCCCACCTGTCGTCGTCAAGGACATGGTTAGCCACTATGCCGCCCAAGGCTGGGAGAGCAGACTGGAGGAGATGATTTGCCACATGGAAACGGCGACGCTCGATCTCGATCAAATTACGCTGCTCTGCAAGCAGCACAGTCTCTACGACGCCTTGACGTATGTCTGGAACCAAGCCATCCATGACTACGTGACCCCCATGATTGAGCTTCTCAGCCTGCTGGTGCCCATCATGGCCAATGGCAATTTCGCTGGCGACGCAGTCGGCGAGGATTACTACAGCATCAACGCAGTAAAGATATTCCCCTATCTATCGTATACTCTGACGAGCCGAATATACCCCAACGGCGAACCGATGGATGAGGAGACGGCAACGCAGGCCAAAGCGGAGATTTACTGGTTCTTCTTCTCTGGCCAGGCGATTACCTGGCCAAAAGGCACCGGCAAGGCGTTTTTGACGCGGCCTGGAGAGGATTATGAGCCCTCTTTCCCATACTTGCGGCTTATCCTACACTACGATGCGCCGAGTTTCTTGAGCGCGCTCAACGAGGCGTTTGAGGATCCGTTCCTCAACGATTCGCCCGATAAAAAGACCAACGGAGCGTCGCCAATCGACATGCCAGAAGAACAGATCTTTGGGCAGACAATAAACCGCCAGTACATCCTGTCCATTCTCTTGGATGTCATGAACCCCGAAGACTTTGCCCCCATAGACACGATATACCTCGACATGTTCATTGCGCGGAACCTGCCCAAATTCCCGCAATACCTACTTTTCTCCGGATCGACACTTTCAAAGGTGCTCGAAGGTCTCTGCAACTACCCCGGCCAGGATCTGGCTGAAGATGCGCAGCTCAGTGCTGAGTATCTGCTCTCTGTTTACCATCCCACAGACATGGCGGCGCTTTTGCCCCAGTTCAAGACGGCTGGCTTCTATCGCATTCTGAAGCGCATCTTCAAAGTCGACAAGCAATTTGGCACGCTGATCCGCACGTATTTTGAAGACCCGGATGACCAGGACCAAGTCTTTGAATGCCTCGCAGACTGCTTGCGTCCGTCGCAGAAACTCGGCTTCCAGCAGCGCAATGACATCCATGAAGCCATTCTCCATCATACAAGAGACTTGCTGGATCTGAGTCCCGAGAAGTCTGCCGTGGTGCTTGCGGGAGAGACGACCGAGACGCAGAAGCAGATTCTCGAAAGCGCATCTGACGCACCGGAGCTTCAGTTCGCCTACTTGAAGACCCTTCTAGATTCTGAGCGTGAGAAACTGCCAGAAGAGCTGGCGCCAGATCGTCATCTCATCGAGCAGTACGTGCGGCTGATGTGCACGTTTGAGCCCTCGCACGTGTCGGATTACGTCAATCTAGTCCAAGCAGGAGATTTGCGACTCAACGAAGTGCTGCCTACCATGGAAGAGACTGGCGTCGTGGATGCTGCTGTCACCATTCTGACGCGCGATGGTCAGGTGGAAAAGGCTATGCAGCGACTGATTGCTCATTTTGGCACGCTCGAGTCTGCGCTTCAAGGCGTGCTCTCTGGTGCGGCTGACTGGCAAGAAGACCCTGTCGACTTGCAGGCTTCCATTGAAGAACTACTCCAAGGGCTGCAGAAATACGTCTATGTTGGTATCTGGCTCTGCCAGGGCCAACAGAAACCAGTTAAGCGAACGACTCAGGTACAGAAAAAGAGTAAAGAAGCTCAGTCTGTGCTCACAACAGACGAGGCGCTGTGGCTGCAGTTGATTGAGGCAGCCGTCAAGTTGACGAAGCAAATATCGCCTGAAATCCAGAATGCCGTCGATGTTGCTGACCTAGATGGCGAACGACTCCTGACGCTGCTCCGTTCGCTGGTGCAGCATACCTTTACGGCTTTGCTGGCATCTACGTCCGGTCAGAACCCGAGCCAACCGACCTCCAAGCTGCTCGCGGCCGGCGGCACAAATGTCTCCTTTCTGAGGGTTCTTCGCGCGTTCCTCGCCAACGCGGCTGCGTCGTCTCCGAACCTCGCCGATCTACGCGGCGTGCTCGGATCCATCTTTTCCGCATACGCCTACGAGGAGTCCATTCTCCGGCTTTCCAACCGCCTGCTGGATAGAAGCCTGTTTGTAAACGTCAGTCAGTCGGTGGAGCTGCGCCAGCGAGGATGGCGGCCCCGCGGCTCGACCTGCGAGCACTGCGGCCGCCGCGTCTGGGGCCCTGGTGTGGCGGGCGGCGCCGTCTTTGAAGCCTGGGAAGCGAAACAGGCGATCGAGGAATCTCGACGTCTCGAGAAGAAGACGTTGACCGGCGGCGATGCAGGCACCGAAGCGGACGGCAAGGGCAAAGGCAAAAGCCGGGACATGCGCCCCGCAAGCATGTTACTCGAAGAGCAGCAGGGCAACGAGGGAGACGCCGACGGGAACGCGAGCGGGACAGCAGCGGCCAAGGATCCCCCGCTGGGCCCGCTTGTCGTGTTGGCCTGTCGACATATATACCACCAAAGCTGTCTGGATGCAGTGCAAGATAAACAGGAGAACGGCACGGGACCTGCGCGAGACAGGGACTACCGATGCCCAATTGACGGATAACAGATGCGACAGCTCTGGTAGTGGGCAAAGTCATGACAGACACTACTGTAACGATTATTGTGTATACAACTAGCCATATTTCATGAGTTGAATCCGGGGCCAATCCTGTGTAAATAATAAATAAATAAAATATTACAACCGAGTACTGATGTAAATTGGTGGACGAGGTGATCGAAATAACGAGTGAGCTGATGAAGGTGGGGCGCATAGGAGCTGTCGCATCACTCCCATGGAGCTTCGACCCCCCGTTCAACATCACCACCTTCTTCAACTCACACACGTGCGCACACGGCGCAGGCCACACGAACAACCATGTCGGCCTCTTCAGACGAAGGCGAGGACTACCTCTCCGACAACCACAGCTCCGACGGCTCGTCCGGCGAGGAATCACCGCCGCGCGCCGGCCCCGTACCTCAAAACTTCTTTGCGCCGCCCTTTTACGGCCGGCCGCCGACGCCGCTCCCGCCCTCCCCGTCGCTGACCTCCCTGCTGCGGCCCTCGCGACCAACGACCCCCGACGCCTCCGAGGACGAGCACAACAGCCACCTGGCGCCGCTGCCGCACGCGGCGCCCAAGGTGCCGACGTACGAGTACTACGGCTTCGTGCTGTACCTCTTCAGCAGCTTCACGTTCCTCATCTACCTGCTGTGGGCCTACCTGCCCTCGCCGTTCCTGCACGGGCTCGGCATCGACTACTACCCGCACCGGTGGTGGGCGCTGGCGACGCCCGCGTTCCTCGTCATGACGCTCTGCTACATCTACGTCGCGCTGGCGTCGTACAACCGCGAGATCCTGACGCTGCCGCTCCACCGCGTCGAGACCATTGTCGACGACGCGGGCCAGCTGGCGGTGCTCGACGCCAAGGGTCGGTTAAAAGGGAGCCATAACCGCGAGCGCAAGCTGGACGCGAGCGGGCGCCTGCGCTGGCGCGAGGCCTGGAGCGAGGGCACGGATGCGGTGCTGGATATCCCGCTGTCGGGCGTCTGCGAGGTGCTGTACGGCGAGGGGCGGGATGTGGACGAGGGAGAGGAGGATTTGTGGACGACGTAATTAGCTTGGCGGCGAATTTATGACTGGGAAGATGGGAGGCGCATGTTACACGGCTGCGGTTGGGAAAGCATGGAATACGGCGTTTTTCTTTTCTTGGGATTGGGGCGGACGGCGACTGCCCTTGTGTATTATTGTACAAATAAAAGCGGTTGATGGCATACCTCGACTGCAATAATAGATTGTGAACAAATTTGAAGTATTCAAGACTCGGGCTGTGTGTGGAAATCGACCATAGGAGTAAACACTGGCCGGATCGACCCGCATAGCGCCCAAGTTACCGAGTTCCGCAGGCAGCCGGTAGCGGTTTGATATGTGGTCATGACCTGAAATGCATGCGTCGTTTGGTGTGTGGTAAGCAGTAAGCGTGGGAACTACAGGTGCAAAGGAACCCAGATGCATGCCCGGCGTTCTGCTACCAGTATTTCCACAGGCTCGGCATTGATTAAGCATCCACATGCGTATTGCTGACCTCCCAGTGGTGGAGCTATGGATGACTGCAGGCTACTCTGGCCAGTAAATGGTAACTTCTTGTGAATTGCAACTAATTCAGCTCTTTCACAGAAATTATCTGGAAGGATTCGGGCGTCTTACATTGGCTTACACGGCTATAGATATATAACGGCAAATTTCTGCCTCAAGAGCAGGAACTCATTATCAATTCTGTTTTAAGCAAGTTTCCAACTTTTACTTTAAGAACCAAATTTCACAAAGCTACGGTGCTCCATTGTCTGTTGTTTGCGTATTATCGACAGCAATGAAGGGAGCACTCGCCCTCTTGACTCCGGCTCTTGCTGTTGCGGCCGCCCTTGAGCTGAACGCCACACCTACTCCGACAGCACAATGTACACAACCAGTTGGCGCACCGCAGTATGCGAACAATGACACTGTTTGTCCATGCTACGGCTGGGACGAAGTTGGGCGTGGCGAGGACTGCGCCGACGTCGCCAAGCGCAACGGCATATCTGAAGAGACCGTCATCAAGTGGAATCCTTGGGTCAGCGACCCTGCTCTGCCTCAGTATCCTTGCATTCATGCATTTTGGGGCAACCACCTCTGTGTCAGTAAGTCTGCCTGCCCTATAGCTTACTCCGAGGGATTTATTGATAGGGCTTACCCTGCACTTCAGACATTACTTATCATCCGCCGCCACCGCCGCCTTGCCAGACCAATCCGCCTCAAGGTTATCGCGCGGATACGGTGTGCCATTGCAAAAAGTGGCATACATCAGATCATAAAGATACCTGTGAGGTAGTTGAGAAGAATTTTGGCATTACCAAAGACGAGCTAGTCACATGGAATCCTTGGCTAGAACTCAAATACGACAACGGCACTATACTCTCGGATTGTATCATTGTCTTGGTTGGAGAAGTCATGTGTGTCGGTAAGTTGCTCTTTTCCCTTCCTTTTGAATTTTACTACTCTATGAGATACACAGGCTGACTGACGATAAACAGGCCTGTGAGATTGAGCTGACACAGTTCGCCCGCAGTTTGGCCAGATGGGCAGTGAGAATAGCATTATCTAAAGTTTCATCCAAATCTCTATAAAATTCAGCAACTAGAACCACATCAAAACTTTCTTTAATTTCTGATCGCGTGACAGTCCGAATCATTAGTTGCGGTACGGCAAGCACTGGCGCTGCCGTTGTATGGCCCCACCAGGATCTCCCCCACCAAGGCCGACAAGACCCAGAAAAAAGTTGAAGCTGCTGCTGGTCAAAAATTTCCATTTTCCCTACAAATAGGCCAAACGACCGCGCATACGACTGGTTGCCGATCGCACAGTCACAATCCGATTTCCTGATCCTTGCAGTGCAGAATGGACATTCTCAAAGTCCTGTCCCGCGGAACCAAACGCACTGCCAAGGGTGCAGCGCACTCTGGCGGTGCGTCGGCGAAGCTGCCTTCCTCGACCGGCGTCGCGGCCACCAACCCGCAGTTGTACCACGATGAAGTGCGCGGAACGAAGCGCAAGCGATCCAAAACGGAGAAGCAAGTCAATGAGGACGTTGTATCAGAGGAACTGCCCGAAGTCGACTTTTTCGCCCCGAAAACCGAGCCAGCATCGACCAAGACCACCCCGAACGAGTCCAAAAGCAAACCCGGCGAGCAGACCTCGGGCCCTAAATCGAAGCCCGCGAAGCGAATCAGCGAGGAAGAGTGTCGACAGATTCTGCGATCCCACCGTCTGAAGGTGACACTTCTGTCCAAGCAAGAGGAGGAGCCAAAGAAGGTCAAGAAAAGCAAGAAGAAGGCAGCCGCAGAAGAATCTAAGAAGGACGAAAAGAAGAAGGCACAGCTATTTCCTCAGCCACTGGCGACGTTTGGACAGCTTCGCAGCACATATGGGATTGCGCGGCGTGTTTCTGAGAACCTGGTAGCGCAAAGCTACAGAGTGCCGACAGAGGTGCAACTTGGCTGTCTCCCGCTGCTTCTTAAGCCGACGCAAGCACTTGGAGAAAGCGATGCCGAAGGGCTGGAGAGCGGCGTGGACTTTTTGGCGGTTGCTCCCACTGGAAGCGGCAAGACCATCAGTTTTCTGATCCCAGCCATTAACCAGATTATGCGACGCCGTGGCATGGACCCCAACGACATGGAAGCGACTCCCACGCAACATGACCTCGAGGCTATCATTGTGGTTCCTACGAGAGAGTTGGCCCACCAGATTGTAAACGAGGGCCTAAAGTTGCTGCAGGGAACGAGCATCAAAATTATGGCGATGAAAAAGCAGATGAATCTCGACACTGAAGAGCAAGAGCTGGCCGAGGACAGCGAAAGCGACCAGGAAAACAACGACGACAGCGAAGAAGATGAGAACGAAGACGACGATGCAGAGAAACCGAAGCGGAAAAACAAGGCTACTGCGGCCAAGCCTGATATTCTGGTCACAACGCCACAGCTGCTATTAAATTTCCTTACGTCAGGGTCTGCAACGACTCAGCGTGTGCTGCCAGACGTGAGAGATCTCATTCTCGACGAAGCCGATGTCCTGTTGGATGTGCTTTTCCGCGAGCAGACAATGGCTCTCTGGTCTGCTTGCACTAACACAGACTTACGAGTCTCCTTCTGGTCGGCCACGATGGGATCCAACATCGAAGCCATCATCACCGAAAAGCTTCAGTCGAGGGCCGAAGGATTGGGTATCGATCGAAAGCCCTTTGTTCGTCTGGTGGTGGGCTTAAAAGATACTGCAGTACCCAACATTGTTCACAAGCTTACCTATACTGCCAGTGAGCAGGGTAAACTGCTCGCTCTCCGACAGCTTCTACATCCTACGACTGCGGATGATTCAGGCCCTCCTTTACGACCGCCTTTTATTGTCTTCACGCAAACCATTGACAGAGCCTCGGCTCTCCACGAAGAACTCAAATACGACATTCCGCTGGAAGCCGGTGGTTCGACAAGAGTTGCTGCTCTGCACAGTGGCCTGCCCGAGTCTGCGCGTGCGTCTATCATGCGCAAGTTCCGCGCTGGAGAGATTTGGGTACTCATCACTACCGACGTCTTGGCTCGTGGTGTCGACTTTGCTGGTGTCAATGGTGTCGTAAATTACGATGTTCCCGGCTCCAGTGCTGCTTACGTGCATCGTGCCGGCCGTACAGGACGTGCCGGCCGCGAAGGAGGCATCGCCGTCACATTCTACACCAAGGAGGACATTCCGTTTGTCAAGACCGTGGCCAACGTCATTGCTGCGAGTGAAAAGCAAGCAGGCAAAACAGGCGATAATGCCAGCATCCAAAAGTGGCTGCTCGACGCTCTGCCCAAGGTCAACAAGGCGGACCGTAAGAAGCTGCGCGAACGTGGTGTTGAGTCGCGACGCAGCGGAACCACAAAGGCTATGATTACCTCGACAAGTGGCTACGAACGGCGCAAAGAAAACAACAGACGTGGCGCTATCGAAGGTAGCAAGAGGCGCAAGACTCAGGAGGACGGCAGTGATGATGGAAATGGCGCTGCCGGCGAGTGGGGAGGTATTGACGACTAGTTTCAAAAAGCTTTTACACATACTTAGCCATTTGTACATGATTTTTTTTGTGTAAATAAATTTATTCTTCAAGCTTGTCGGTTTCTGCATTTCTGCACTGGATTTACCTCGACCAGGTAATGACGCGCGAGGTCATCCACACTGTTGCGCGCGCGAATCGCCACGGTAAAGTTCAACTACAGGTTGCAGTTGCGGGCTGATTACCATGACCCCTATTTCTCATACTTTTCTTTTTTTCGCAGCGGTGTACGTTTAACGGAAAGGCAAGAGTGTTGCGCGTTCGCAATTTGCCCAGACTCTTGGTATTGGCCTTGGCCTTGGCTTTGGACTGGGAGAGTAGATTGCAGGGGTGACAGCCGAGGGTATCACGCGCCTGCGAGCGAAAGTTGGTAAATGAGAGGAAATACAGTCAAAATTAGAGAGGCTGCATTCCGTAAAATTACTCATTTGAAGTGTAAATTACTCGTGCAAGGGCAGTATCGGTGGCTGCGCTACATGGTGGTGCCGATGCGGACTGTCATGACTTGGCAGTTGGAGCGACCGCTTTTCTTCTTATTATCTCAGGTGCCTTACTTCAATATTACGGGGGCACAGTTTACATTGACGTTCAAGAGCTGGCTAGATCACGCTGGAGGGTAAAACCTAGGTTGAGGAAAGTAAATGCGTCCTTGCGGCTGGCGCTCGACCCCAGGACAGGAAACGTGGAAGTGGAGAACTGACGATGGTCAAATGGCGATTTATTTTAACTTGAATTTCATAATACTGCATTTTAGCGGTCGGCTGGATAGTCTTCAAGCTTTGCGTTGGCCAGACATGACTTGATGCACGTGCGGTTGTACAGTGCCCGTCGGCGTGGGGTTATTCACTTGACAAGATTTCTCAGGTAAGATCAAGTTAGGAAGAGGCTGGGAGATGCGGCATATCACATATTACACCACACCGTGGCAACCAAGAGTGAGGTGTGGTCACGATGGCCGGGGGCTGGAAGCCGGAACCGCCCGCTTGGTTGGGCAACGCGCATTCCAGCCAGGCGCCGAGACAAACACATGCACACCATCAAGGCTGTCGAGATTAGCCAATTTTTATAAGGGTTCAGAACATTTGAAACATGGTTGCACAGGCGGTTGGCCCGTCAAATGTCTTCGGCAATTAATAGTTGCACTGCATTTTGACAGACGAGACGAAAAGGCTCCGAGATCTTCGTGAAACTCGATGGATGCTTCCAGTACGGGAAGCGAGCGACCCCATCCGATCCAGCGATTGGAGGAGGCCTGGTGTTACCTCTCTGCATGCTTTTCTTTGTCCACAATTTGGTGAGCAAGGTGCGCAGATTCAGGGGTGTGAGTAAAGGAGAGAAAAGCTTAAACTGGCGAATTGAAGGCCGCAAGCAAAAGACAAAGGCTGACCTGGCCAAGCTCCGGGCTGCTGTGACGCCAATGCTTGAGCAGACGAGTTCAGCCTAGCTCGTTCCTGGACCAGCCAAAGGCATTCTGGGCCGGCCAATGGCCGAACTCTATGAGCTTCTCGGCGCACACCAGCACATCCAAGCCGCAAGGGGTCCCGTCCCACAGACACCCTTCTGGGCGGCTCATGGTGGATGTGGCTGAACCTTGCCCTGAGCAAGGGGAGCTGACTGAGGGAGGTAGAGGAAAAGGGAGCCAGAGCCAGCGGACGGCTGTGTATGGCCACCCGTACGAGGGGGCGTATATGTGTGCTGTCAGATACTCTAAAAAAAACCGATTTCCCCTGAAAATCGGCACAGAAGCAGAAAAAGAAACAAAATGCTTTCTCGTATCGAGGACGCTGACGAGAAAACTGGTTTTTGGATCGGCCGAAATATTAGTATCGAAATCCAGTCGTCGGCACTGGTCAACAGGGACATGGTCACAGCCCCTGCCAAGGGCCGGTTTCCCGACTCAGATGGATCTGGCACAGCCAGTCCCAGCCCGTCATCCATGGGGAGGTGTGGAGGAGCAAGAGAGTGCGTAAGTTGAGCGCGTAACGAACTAGACGGCGGCCAGGGGTTGTCTCTCGGTTGGTGAGCCAAGACGAAGAGAAACAAGCAAGACATTGGCAACAAATAAATAAATGGACACCCAATTTTATTTCTTTTCCATCAAAGATTTTGGCGAGGCCTGCACCGGCACAGGCATTGCAGTCGTCGACGAAAGATCTGGTCTAAACCCAAGACAGGCAACCCGATCAGGCAAGAAACCTTGGTCCGTCCCCTGCCTCTCTGCATGTCTAGCGGCTCGCCTATGCCCACCGCGGCCTCTGATACGGGGAGCCGTCACGGCTCGCCGGCACTGGGCTGCCTCGTCATGGTATTCTCTGGTCCAGTCAAGTCCGTCGCAGCCGTAGTCGCCTGCCCATCCTTTAATCTCACAAGCCAAGCAAGAAAAGAACTTGCCGCCCCAGTCAGTTTGTAGTTTCTTGGGAGTTCTCCCTATGCTCCCCACCCTCCTGGGCGGCTTTTTGGCTTGGCTAATTAGTACAGTGGTTGCGTCCAAGAAATAGACAACAGGCCCTTGGGTCCCTTCCCCCCTGGCACTACTCGGGTTGGTTGTGGGGAAACGAGGACTTTGGGGGCGCCTTTTCTTTTGATGTGTGCCTGTGTGCCTGTTTCCGATTTTAACTAGTCTGCTAGTGCCGCCGGAAAGAGACTTGGTAGCGTGTTGCTAGGGCCGGCCGAGGCGGTGCGTGGGCGTGGAATGGGTTGAGTACCATACCAATGGCCGGAAAGATGGCAAAACTCTTGGGGGCGTGTGGGTGGCGCCAAGCACAGAGCCCTTGGACGATATCTCTCTCTTCGTCCCATATAGTCAATGCCGTTTCCTTTGTTCCCTCTCTTCCTCTTTCTCCGAACTATACTCCTCATCGTTCGTCCTCGTTCCTCTTAACTTGTCACTTTGTTCGCAAATAAGCTCCCCTGGTGAGAGCCTCACAGCTTATACATCGCCTGCCATTCATTATTGTTATTATTACGCCAACAGTCATTTTTATTGCGAGTACAGCAACGAGGAACCGAAAAAGGTTTCCGCTATCTGGTATTACGAAATCTTGCAGCCGACAGTCATATACACCGATCTCGAATCTTTAAAAATGAAGCACGCTACGATTGCTTTGGTCGCCACGGCCAATATGGCCGCGGCGCTGACCCAGCAGTGCTCTGGCGGCTCGGTCAACGAAGGCGGCAACTACTTCTGCGGTGCCGTGAACCACATTCTGTACCAAGGCATCGGTGGCTCTGGCAGCTACCAGAAGGTCACGAACATGGGCCCTAACGGCGAGTGCTCGCGGGAGACCAAGAGCTTCAGTGGCCCTCTTGCGCCTCTGGACGAGGATGTAAGTCTTCACCATGCACTCATATTGTGCCAGCGCATCAGACATATTGGCCACCCAACCGCAACTCTCGGACGCATAAGTAAACTAACATATGCTCTCTCCTAGCTTTCTCTTCACTTCCGTGGTCCCCTCAACCTCAAGGAGGTTGCCGTTTACACCCTGTCGAGCGAAAACAAGAAGAAGCGCGAGGCTGTACTGGCCGAGAATGCCAAGCGCAGCACTGGCCATGCCCACGGCCATCAACATATGCACCGAGCCAAGAAGGACAAGCGCACGGAATGGATCACGGCTACAATCAACGGCGACGTTGTCTCTTGGACCAAGGTATATTACGGGCCGACCGCCGCGGCCCCGGCTCCGGATGTTGCTCCCACCGTGCCAGCCGCGGCTCCTCCTGCCGCCAACATCAACTACAACGCCGAACCCGACACCAACGGCTCTTCTTCTGGCTCTGGCTCCGCTCCCCAGCCCAAGCCTGCTTCTTCCGGCAAGGACTGGGACCGCACCTCGTACTACAATGCCGAGACCCAGGAGGCCGAGAACCTCGTCTTCGTTGGAAACTATGGTGGCCAGTTTTCTGGCGTCTTTGATACGTAAGTTTCGTCATTCGGTGCGATAGTGACTTTGCGAAGCTGACACGTTTCGGATTGGTAGTACTTGGGGCAATTCGCTCGCCTTTCTGAACGCCCAGGGCAACGGTGGTGCCGCCTCGTCCCAGATCCTCGCCAACGTCGACATTCCCTCCAACAAGGAGTTTGCCATCTTCAGCGGAGAGCCTTGCGACTCCAGCTGTGGCTTCTCTCGCGCCAAGGATGTTTCTTACAGTAAGTCAACATTACTCGCCTCAAATGCGATCGCCGCTTCTAAGAAGATGCGCTAACATCACTCCAGAGGGTTTCGCGGGCACCCACAAGATCTTCCTCTTCAACTTCAAGATGCCCATGGACGGTAACCGCGGTTTCAACGGGGATATGCCCGCCATCTGGGCCCTGAACGGCGACATCCCTCGCGCTGCACAGTACAACGGCTGCAGCTGCTGGCCTCCATGCGGTGAATTTGACTTCTTCGAGGTTCTCGCTTCTGGCGACACCAAGTGCAAAAGCACTGTTCATCTCACCAGCGGTGGTGGCTCTTCCGACTACTTCCCCCGTCCCACCGACGGCTTCATGAAGGGTGCCGTCATTTTCGATGCCGACGCCGGCGGCGTCTCCATCAATATCCTCCCCAGCGACACCGACTTCTCCAAGGGTCTCGATGATGCGACTGTCCAGTCCTGGATCACCGGCAAGAGCTCCTCCACCATCAAGGAGGGCGGTGTTGTTGAGAACCTCGTTTCCAGCCTGTTCCAGATTGCTGGCAGCGTGCTCAACTAAACGAGCAAATGATGCTTCTATGCAAGAAAAATTATACTATGGATACTTTGTTGATTTATGTTTTTACTTTATTTTACGGCAAATGGGTGGAATGCTGTCTTTCTTATACCTTCGATTCGCAAATTCCATGATTTTGAATACTTTGCCCGGCGTGTTTAGCTTTGAGCCTAGAGACTTTTATTCTTATTTCAGCTATTTAACAAAACTGATTTCAGTGCAAAACAAATATCGCGTAATCTAATAGCATACAATGTGAGCTGTTTGGCATTAAGTTGATATTACAGAAGTGTTCAACGCTATATGTCTATGATCTTGGTACTAGGAATATGTAGATGTACACGCGACAGCTTTGCCGCCTCTCAGAATTATACAGGTCAAGACTTGCTGCCACCCTTTTTGGCAGCGCCAGCTGACAAGCCAACAACGTTTTGAATCGTACCAAAACTTAGGCAGTCACTGATGCGGCTCGCACCAGAGAAGAGCATCACAAGACGCTCCACGCCACAGCCCCAGCCGCCGGTTGGAGGTAGACCGTAGTCAAGCGCCTTAATGTAGCTTCGATCGAGCGGCGATGTGGCCCATTCATCTTCTTCCTCGGCCCTCTTCATATGCTTGTTGAAAATTTCCTCGTCCGTCTCCTCTCCCTCGGGCGCCAGTTCCTCCGCGCCAGCCTCTGCATCCTCTTCCAGAGCTGACTCTGCCTCAGCTGCCTCTGTGTCCACAGGCGCCTCTTCCGAAGCATTGATGCCAATGCCCCCATCATCCAAGTTGACCAGATTGCGATGCGAAGTGAGCTTTCGCTGCTGCTCCTTAGGATCATTCTCCTCCTCGTACATGTTGGCGAGCTCTCGGCCCCCGACAAACAACTCGGCGCGAGCTGAAACTAGCTGGTATGTTTTTGGGCACAGAAAGCTCTTGGCCAGAGGTGACATACAAGCAGGGTGGTTGGTGATGAATATGGGCTCCTCGAAAGACTTCGGCTCTATGTACATGGCAGCTAGTCGATCGAGCAGCCGGGGCAGCGAAGTAGGAATGTCTCCAGGTATGTTGATGCCTGACAGCTTCATGAGAGCGAGAAGCTCGGGTAAAGCATCCTCTGCTGATAACTTCGGAAAGCGAATACCGGTGGCTTCCTCCAGGGCAGGGACAAACTCAAATTGCTTGAATGGCCGTTTGAACTTCTCCATGTCAATTGGCGGAAGAGTAGTGAGTTGCGTTTCAATAAGCTTCTTCGTATGCTTCGCGAGGCTAGTAAGGAGCTCTTCTGTCTCATGGATCAGGTCCTGCAGACTTGAATATGCACTGTAGAATTCACACATGGTAAATTCG
The DNA here is from genome assembly GCA_002796755.1 of Paracorniculantispora psalliotae. Taxonomy (NCBI): domain Eukaryota; kingdom Fungi; phylum Ascomycota; class Sordariomycetes; order Hypocreales; family Cordycipitaceae; genus Paracorniculantispora; species Paracorniculantispora psalliotae. The sequence continues at coordinate 1,276,980 of PHFE01000107.1, forward strand.
GGATTGTGCGTAGCATCGACGCCTTCGTTACGAAACGCGGGGCCGATTTCGAAGACGCGATCAACTCCACCAACGACAAGTCGTTTCAACCAGAGCTCTGGCGCGACACGGAGTGCCAAGTCTTTATCTTTGAATTCGGTAGCTTGCGTAACGAATGGACGAGCAATAGCACCTCCAGCGTTCTCAGCCAGGATCGGAGTCTGAAATTCGAGAAAACGTTTCGAATGAAGGTGGTCGCGCATGTGCTTCGTGATTTCGGATCGAAGACGCAAGATGTCCAGGGTCTCCTTGTTGACTAGCATGTCTACATGGCGATCTTGCATTTTGGTCTTGGAATCGGTGAGAATCTCGGGAATCTGCTCCATTGTTGGCGACAGGAGCTCCGGAATTTCTCTTGCGGCAAGGGTCAGAAGACCTGCGGGCGTCCGATCACGAACACCTTTAACAGCTGTGGCCATGTCAGCACAGGGGACCATGAACAGCTTTTTGTTAGAGGGGAGAAAGGCCTACAGATATGATCACCAACTTGGATGAGTGCCCGGAAGATGTCAAACTTCTTAGAGTTGTGCGTACAGACATTGTCGAGGGGCTCGACACATTTGGACTTATTCACCACAATTTGCACTTTTTGAAACTCGTTTACGATATCAAGAAAGACGAGCTTCTTGCCAACGACACGCTTAGCGCGTACACGGCCAACCAAATTAATGAGAGGCTCGGACGGTTCCATCTCTTCACTGTCAAGAAACTCCGAGACGGCCATACGTGCCTCAGAAGGCTCTATGCGAGGATACGACTCTGGATAAAGAGGCGATTCACTCGCCTGGTCCTTGGCCAGGTCTGACCGGCGCTGCTGCTTGAAGGGCGACGCATGCTCGGCCTCGTCACGAGATTCTGGAAGTGTGGATGTGGCGTTTTTCGCATCGGGTATGGAGGCAAAAGTCTGAACGGTCTGTCTAGGTAAGACAATACCGCGCAGAGGGGTGGGAGTCACACGGGGGAAACGCCCGACCACTGCGCGGCATTGTCGCAAGCAATTACGAGATATCATGGTGTCTGTTTCCGTATTAGCCTCCTATCATGGTAAGGAAAAGCAATGTGAAGAAAAGAAGGAGTGGTATATGATCAGAGGTTGGCATTGTGTAATCACGCACAGCAAGCTGTGTCAATCGCAGCGGTTCTGAAGCGAGGATGCGAATTCATCATAAAGGAGGGTGGGTGTGAAATGTAGATAGTTTCTTGGTACTTACACTCATAGTCTCGAATAATATTACACGCGCCTGTTTTTGGCGCAGAATACAAGACTTTCTCGTCGCCAGGACAAGAAGAAGCTTGGAGAGAGCAAGGAGAGAAAAAATTGTGAGGCGGCGCGAACTTTTATCAAGCCCGTGCCAGACATCCACACCTGCTTAGTCACGACTCCCCACTAACCAGCTTCAGTAGCGCTGGGAGCTTTGGCTTCATTCAGTCCGCCAACCACCAACCTAGTTTTGCAGCGCGAACAATCCTAGCCAGCCGCCACTTTTCCCAATTGGCGTCCCAGTATCGCATCGCGCATCATCACGACTCCAGACAACATGGCGCAACAACCCTTGCCCACCACGGCCCAGCCGACCGACATTTACGGCGGAGGTACGATTCGCCCGTGCTCCCTTCGCGTGCGGCGCGCGCGACTGATCGCAACGACATTCATTGCCCAACTAACATGCATTGACAGATGAGGTGTCGGCCCTTGTTCTCGACCCGGGGTACTGCACCACGCGTGCAGGCTTTGCCGGCGAGGATGTCCCCAAATCTGTGCTGCCCTCGTTCTACGGCCACGTTACGAGCGACCCGCCCAAGGATCTATTCGGCGACGAGTGCATCATTCCACGCGCCGATTTCGAGATTCGCAACTACATGAACCGCGACAGCACCGTTGAAGACTGGGACGCCGCCACTAAGATGTGGGAGCACATGCTGATCAAGCGCCTGCAGCCCGAGCGCCCGACACACCCGTCCAAGAACGGTCTCAACGATGAGCCCAAGGAAGCGGACACCGAAGGCGACGTGGCAATGGAGGAGGCCGAAACGCACGAGAAACCTCTACAAGAAAACCCTCTTCTCATCACGGAGACGCCATGGAACACGCCCAAGAACAGGGAAAAGGCCATTGAGCTGGTGATGGAGAACTGGGGCTGCCCCGCGTTCTGGCTGAGCAAGACGCCAGTCTTAGCCGCGTTTGCTGCGGGCAAGGCAACTGCTCTTGTGATTGATGTTGGCGGCGCCAACACGTCGGTGACTGCCATTCACGACGGCATGGTTCTGAAGCGCTCCGTGCAGCGCTCCCCTGCTGGCGGCCTGTGGCTGTCTTCCCAGATTCGCAACCTCTGGGAGACATCAGAGCCCAAGGTCAACCTGGTGCCGACGTACTTGATTGAGAATAAGACGGCGGTCGATGCCCTGTCGGCAGCACAGTACCGCGAGCGCAAATTCCCATTCCAAGTCAGCGACTCGTTTAAGCTGTACGAGGAAGAACGCACTTTGACGGAGTTCAAGGAGTCGGTTGTCGAAGTGTGGCGCGGACCAGGCAAACTCGGCGCACCCGGTAACGAGGACTACGTTAAGACCCAGCCCGGCCGCGTGTTCGAGATGCCTGACGGCTACAATCAGATGTGGCGCGAACAACGCTTCAAGGTGACTGAGGGACTCTTTGACGAGAACGCTGGCCTGCCCGTGCCGGAGTCGGAGCGACTGACCAAGGGACAGACGATTCCTGAGCTCATCAAGGCGTCGCTCAGCGCTATTGACGTTGATCTGCGCGGTAACCTGCTCGCCAACGTTGTCGTCACCGGCAGCACCAGCTTGATTAACGGCTTCAATGACCGCCTAAACAACGAGCTGACGGCCATGTACCCCGGCCTCAAGATCAAGATCCACGCCGCCGGTCTTACGAGCGAGCGCCGTTTCGGCCCCTGGATTGGTGCCAGTATCCTGGCCAGTCTGGGTACCTTCCACCAGATGTGGATCTCGAGAAAGGAGTACGAGGAGAATGGTGCCAACATCGTGGAGAAGCGCTGCAAATAGAGATTGGCAGCTGGGCAATGAAGGCTATATGAGTGAAAGAACTACGTGAAAGTGTACACACAAAAACGCTGCGGCGCAAGTGGAGCACTTTGTTTAGGTAGAACACCTTGGGATTTTCAGGCGTCATGGAGTTGGACTGGCAGCAGTAACCTTCTTGGTAATAAAAGGGCGAGAAACGTCTGTACAAAGAGCACTACAGATAGGGTTGATAGCTTAAAAAGACCAAAAAATATTGTGATATTCCAAAATATAAATAAAGCTGTGCGGTAAATCTTAAATCATAGCCGTGACATGTTCGTGTGCACCTAGTCGCCAGGCTGCGCCTCTGCATTCAGAGCAGCTTCCCGCTCAGCCTCAACCTCTCTCTCGGCCCTACGCATCTTAACCCAAGCTCCCAACTCATTCCATATCTCCTGTTTCTGAGCCGGCGAGAGCGTCGCCGCCAGACCACTCGTGCTCGAAGCTACAAACACCTTGGCACCCTCCCACTCACCGTCAATGACACCCATATTCTCCGCCGCGTCCTGCCAGCCGTATTTGAAGTTCTTTCCAACGGCTTTGCCTCCGTGGCGAACGCGCCATATGCTTTCCCAAATACTCTTCCCTACGATGCACATTGATTCCGGGCGCCACCTCCTCGCCTTCTCCTCTAGCAACGCGACGCCCTCGTCCATCTCCTGCTTGCTCAGCTCGGCACCATTGCGGCTCGGGCGCGCGACGATGTTGGTAAGTCCCAGGCTGTAGAGCTGCGGCATCTGGCGGTCCTCCTGCGCGGTGCACGGCCGCGGTGTGACGCCGGACGTGTAGAGGAGCTTCCAGAACGTGTTGGTGGGGTGCGCGTAGGCGTGTCCCGTACGGGCGGTCTGGACACCCGGGTTCAGGCCGACGAAGAAGACAAGTAGGTTCTCGCACACGGCGTCTGGAAGCGGCTCTAGGTGTGCATAGGTAGACGGCGGTGCGTAGCCGGATGGAGGCCGCTTCTTCTTCGCCTTGGTTTTAGCGACACCCGCTGAGGAGCTCGGCGTGGATGAAGATGAGCGCGCGCCTCGCTTCCGTGGCGAGGGCGTGCTGCTGGAGGCGCGGCGGGCGCTGATTGGCGATGCAGATACCGAAGCCGCTTGGCGGGCGCTACGCCTTGGGGCATCTGTGGACTGATACATGAAGTCTTGAAGCTGTAGACGGCCTTGGAAGGATGAGGGCTCCGGCGGCGGCGACAGGTGGTCCCCGGAATACAGCTCATTATCTGGGCTGCCAGAAGCCATTGTAGGAATATATGGACATAGAAGTGGAATAAATAGTTATGCTTTTTCAGCTAAGCGATTCTGGCAGCTTCCAGAGCTGTCTCTGAGAAGCAGCAGTGCGTTGATGGAGCGGTGAACTCCTGGCTGGTGCCTACGTGCATCCGTACCTAGCGCCATGGTGGCTGTGTTCACAGCCGCAACGCCGCACCGTAAAAAATCATCATCACGAATTAATAGACAAAAAAGGGAATTGGCCTGCAGCAATTTTCTACACAGCGTTTATATTTCTTGATCTCTGATATTAGAAAACGATTTTAGGTCAAGACAAGCTCTGCCATTACCACCGTCCAAGACCCAGCAACTGACCTCCGAAGGTGCCAGTTTCGGCTAAAGCTTTTAATTGAAGCATCACGGGAGAGAAATAACGCCACAGAGTGGTTTGGTAGAATTGCTTCTCGTATTCTGGTAATTTATATACTCATTACACGAATGTTCTTTTCATGGCACCTCAATACAGCATTGCTCATCTTGATTCGTTTAAGAAGCAAAGTTGACGGTCAGCTCACCGTTGTCGGTGTTGTTGCCATCATCAGTGGGGATGCTGCCACAGACGCGGCAGTGGTGACCAAGAAGGTTGTCCAAGTAAGCGACAGTCTGGCCCTTGTTGAAACGGCGGTTGCCAATCTTCTGGTAGAAAGCACACAGGCGGCCAGTGACATGGGCAACACAAGCGATCTGCTGGCCCTCGCCGTAAGAACCCTCAGGGCCGGCGGCAACGGCGTCACGAACCTGCTGAAGGGTGCCAGCGGGGGAGTGGCCAATGCCACCGACGTTGCAAGTCGAGCTGCCCCTGCAGTTGATGCCGAGAGCGCGCTCGGCGATGATGGCGGCGGCGCCGCGGCGGGGGCCGCGGTAGGTGTTCTCATCCTTGACAGGGGCGGGAGGAGTGAGGGCGTCAGTGCGCTTGCCGGGACCGTTGTCCTCGTCCTTGACGGGGGCAAGGCTGGTCCAGACGTCGTCGCGCTTGGCGTTGGTGGCCATGTTGGCAGTCAGCTCGCCGTTGTTGACGTTGTTGCCAGGGTCGACAGGGACCGAGCCGCAGGCCTTGCAGCCGTGGTCAAGGAGGTTCTGGACGAAGCCGACAGTCTGGCCAATGGTCCACTCGCGGCCGGTCTTCTGGTAGAAGATGCAGAGCGAAGGGTTGCCGATGGAGATGGAAGACTGAACGCAGACGGCGTGCTCGCCGTCCTTGATCTTTCTGTTCTGATCCATGCCGCGAAGCTGGCCAATGGCCTGGCCAAGGATGCCCTTGTTGCCAACGCAGAGGCCGGAGCCGTTGCAGTTGATGCCACCGGCGGCGGCGACAACCGCACCGGCAGCCGCAGTGAGGAGAGTAGAGACTGAAACCATTTTGGTAGAATAGAGTGTAAGAGAAGGGTTGAGAGTGAAGGATGATTCTAGAAGAGGTGAGAAAGAAGATGACGGCAACTGACTACCTCTTTATACTTCAGGAATGAGAGGTAGACGTTACGTACCAGTCGTACAAAACTTGGTCGTTCCAGGATCATTCTCAGTACCGAGATCGCTCGGGTGGGTTAGCCGGCAACCTCTTTGGAGGCTCAACATGCCGCCAGCTTGATCTGACGGCGAGGTGTTGGTAAACTAATCACGGAAGTATAATTCCCCTGTTGGATGGATACGACCCATGTTCCATGGTCGCGATGGAGCCAATCGGTTCCATCTGCTAGAGCTCTCCAGGTGTCGGGCCTGGAGATCACGGCCCTGGCACGGCGCTGAGACTTGTACCGCGGTGACTGCCTAGCACACAAGATGGGGATGTCCGGGGCCTGAGACTGTAATACGGTGCTACAAATTGAATGATCCGAACATTGAATCGCCAATGCCATCGCTGGGAGAACCTGGTCTCCACAGGAATGGACATCTCCGTCGATTTTGTGTTTTAGTAGCTCTTCCCTAGTCTGGCGAGCAAGACCCGATGCATCCAATGGGAGAGCCCCATCTTGAGTCACTGGCACCAATGTTGGCTTCCATTTGGCGGGTTTGCGAGTTCTTCCGTCCCACATAAAGTAAGCATCTAGCGCTGCTGTTGTCCAGGACATGGGGATAGCCTGACGTCACTGTGAGAGATTGTATTCTTTTTGGAATCATTTCTTGAATTCAAGGCATGGAGCAACTGAGGCTCCAGACCGGCCCAACTGGTGAGCCTTACAAGGCAAGAGAGGTGGGCGTGGTAGGCAGAGTGTAGATACGCTTGAATTTGCGGTGCTGGAACGTCTGCGGCTTGTACCAAATGAGCCCCCAGTTGCTTGACTCCGTACACCAGGCAAAGTACGCTTGTGCCTGCGCAGGGTAACATCGGTATACGGAGATGTGTTTCGGGGCATATGGGTGTGCCTTGTTCCTGAGCCAGCGGCAGAACCGCGACCAGAACTGAGTCGGCATCGACCTGGGTTTCACGGGTTCATTTGCTGGAGTTCGATTGGAAGCTCGTGCGATCGGGAATACGCAAATGACTCGAGAAGTGCCGACGGGACAAATCCACTAACTAATCGCAGACTCGATGTCGACGATTAGGTAAAATAGGTAGATTCAGAGGACTAGAATGAAAATACAGTGGAAACCAGCTTGGAGAAAAATAAATCAATACGTACCTGCAGATACTTTCCGTGGTTTACAGGGGAGGCGATTCGTGCCGCCAAACCTTGATTGCGGTAGGCCGTCTTCATTCAGAATCGTAGTGGTCATTGCCGAGATGCATCAGCACCGGCAAGGCTAGAACAATTAAAAAAACACTCGAATTATCGCAGCAACTTCGGCAGACAAGTCCAAAGTAGCGTCACGACTTGGGCTACATATTTGTGAGTATTTATGAGCAGAGCGGAATAGTCCCGCTTCAATGACATGTTCATCCTCTCGGGTGGGCCAAGTTGGGGCTTGATGCATGCACTTTCGGATTTTTCGGCCCATCGCATCGGGCTTGCAGCATTGACAAGGATAATGGCTATTGCGTTCTCGCCTGCTCAGCCGAATTATTTCCGATGCTTGATCTTTGAGAGACTCATACCAAGGTCGACAGGGCATGCTAAGGCGAGCAATTAGGCTGCGTGAATCAAGGCGCAGTTGTCCTTTTCCCCCATTCTCTCATTCGCTCTTTAAACTTTCGGTTCTGTACTACTGTAGCTTGCGACTCAGCGTTAAAGGCCGCAAATTACGCCCACAACTGAACGCGTACATAGTGTGAATTATATCTCATAAATTGTGCAGGTTGCAACGTGGGGCAGAGGCGTCGATTCCTAGCTAGAGATCGGCAGGCATGATTTAAGCGACGTGCGGCATCCATCCTAATTTTTAAACTAGGGGCTTTTTGGAAGGTACCTTGTAGCCGAGCTATTCGTTTCAAATATGGTTACTTTGCAGAGAGAGCTTTGGCTGGCAATCTGCCCGCTAGATCGCATTGTTTCCTTTACTCCCATTATCGCACACCGAGCAACCTGTCAAGGGGCGCACCAGTCATAGAAGGGCGGAACGGGCGATATGAATAAGGCCTGCAAGAGACCGCCGTTAAGCATCGAAACCATTATATTCCGTGTGCTTGGCGGCATTATCTTACCCACTGTTTATAATTAAATCCGTCTTGCATATACAAGCTACCCACTGCGCAGCACCACAGTAACGCGCCCAGCAGGGGCATATTTTCAGCGCAAACACGGGTGAAGCATCCAGATTTGTAATATGCTTGCAAAAATGTTCATGGTCTGGGTCTCGATAGGACCATGCTGCTTGCCCAGGTTTCCAACCGTGTTTCTAGATCACTACTACTACTATGGCAGGTTGTTTACAACTGTACGTCGACTTGATTGGTTGACTAGCTGTTTTCCGATGCAGTATCGTGAAGGGTTTCTAGTTCTACGAACAACAAGAAAGTGGGAATGTGTTATAAACAATGGCAACGTGAATATATGCCGAGAATAGATTGGTGTGGGGTTTGGGTGTGGGGGTTTCGCTTCCCCACGCCGTTGCACGCCAGCGAATGACCATATTCCTCGCTGACATGATGCTTCGGCGAACGTCCATTTTTTGAAACTCGGTTCGAAATGAAAGGTCTGGACCTGGTAATCACATATGGTCTAGGTAAACGGGGCGCGGCTCCTTCCATTTCATGCATAGGGCTCTTCGGGTTTCTAATCTGCATCTGGAAGGTTATTCGGTAAGCATCATCTTAGTGTCAAATAGTCGCCAAAATGATAAGCTTCTTGCACTCGGAGATTGAGAACTAGACAGGAAAGGTAATATATCAGGCGCCACCCGCTGCCAATCCCCGCACATTCGCTACAAGTGATCCGGTCTTCCCATGTGTTTGTATGCTTATGCTTATGCATGAGCTTATCTGGTCACCCAGCCACCCCCACTGCCAAGCCTGCCTAAACTGAAAACACGCTTGGCGCTCCGAGCAGTATTGCAATTTTGCCAATGCTATACATAGGCACCTCCCGAATTGAGAAGGTCATGGTAAATCAGCTGGGCTTGGGCCAACTTCGGTAGTTGCGTGTGATGAAGAGCTGGGAAACTTTCTTTTCCTCCTCCCGCATTAGGTTCAAGTCTGTAAATCATACCTGACAGTTGCTACAGTAGAACGAGCTGCAAGAGAGAACTACACATCTTTGCTGTCTTGGCATGAAGATATAAAGACCTCATGGTGACTGTCGTAGAAAATTCCCGTTCGTGCATCACAGCCCCTTACAGTATTCCATTACATCTTTTCCTCTCATTTCTCCGCTACAATCTTCAATAAATCATGTCTCTCAAGCAGACTCTGGTTGCCGCTACCATGGCAGTGGCTGCCTTTGGCGCCGCTCTTTCAGGCCATGATGAATGCGCTAACATCGCCCCGAGTGAAGAGCTGCTCGCTGCTGCCGCGCAGATGGCTGCTCATGAAGCCGAAGCTGCCAAGAGTCCCAACAAGAAGCCTGCTGCCGAAGTCAATGTTCCCGTTTACATTCACGTCATTGCGTCTTCCCAGTCCAAGTCTGATGGCTACCTCTCGGTATGATGCAATATGATGCAAAATAATGTTTCTCATATGCTAACATGTTTCCGATTTAGGATGCCGATGTCAAATCGACTATCAACGGCATGAATGGCGACTACCAAGGCCTCGGTTTCCAGTTCACAGTCAAGGGCGTCGACCACACCATCGACGCAAACTGGGCCGCTGATGGCGACGAGATGGCCATGAAGAAGAAGCTTCGCAAGGGCGACTACCGCACCCTGAACCTTTATTTCTTGCCTAAGATGAGTGCTAATGGCTACTGCTATTATCCTACGACCGCCAGCACGGGCTCGACTGCCTTCACCCGTGATGGTTGCACTATCCGCAGCAATGTCTACGACAACGGTCAGACCACCACCCACGAAGTTGGTCACTGGCTTGGTCTCTTCCACACCTTTGAGAAGGGCTGCGATCCCGTCAACGACATGGTAGCGGATACCCCTGCTCTGGTCAACAGCTGGAGCTGCAACCAGAGCGACGACTCCTGCCCTGACCTCCCTGGCAAGGATCCGGTCACCAACTTCATGAGCTACGGTACTTGCCGCAGCGAGTTCACTCCTGGACAGACAGCTCGTATGCAGAGCATGTACAACAAGTTCCGTGCCTAATTTATTGATGGCGCACGAGAGAACGATGCATTTATCTGCGATGTACGTTTGAATGTCTAAAGAGCGAGGCGTACAGAGTTGTTTTCGGGGGGGCGGGCCATGCTTACAGTCATGGGCAGCATATATATTCAGCACGAGTACATAAAATTGTTATATAGCAAAAAGACTTTAAATTCAAGTTCTTTCAAGAGTCATAGGTAGGGGGCGCACCCGTAGTTAGCACGCCGAAGAGCACCTCCTCCTTTTCCTTCTGGTCTTCTTCATAGCGAATAATAACATTATACGCCTATCCGCATCCCGCCATAGGGCCAGTCCATGACAGTTATTATTTTATTAATATAATAGAGTATATTGCTTATATATTAGGTTCTTGGTATAAACCCCCCCTACCTACGGTGCCTGGCATATATTATAGGATTTCGGGTAGATCCGCGTCTTTTACGCCGTGATATTACGTCTCTTGAAACTCCTTAATTCCGCTCAACATAAAATACCTCCATCTGGAAGCTGACAGCATTTGGCACCTCCACCCTCTCCACATGGACGTATTTCTTCCGATAGCTGAGAAGGTTAGCGCGTACTTATTGCGTATATCCTATACAAAGAAAGAAAAACTCACCGGTGTAGCAGTGACTGTCAACGCGATCGCGATAACGAATGTAAAAAGCGAGAGCGTAGAAGTCATAGTTAGTTTTGTTAAGAGAAATGAATTTTCTTGTCCGCTAGTAGGCTTGCTATTCTATAGGACTAATTTTTTAGTGAAGGAGGCGGACAAGCAAACTATAGGAAAGTGCGGGGGATTTTATACCCGTTAGATCGCGACGGATCTTCAGAGCCGGGCGCTACAGAGCCTTGGTCAGCTTACTTGCCGATATATCCGGTAGACTAGGGTGAGCCTTGCCCCGAATGCAGCGTGGCGATTTTACTAACCTTTTCCTGTCGTTCTATAGCCGCTCAGATAGGGACTGGCACAAGACACTAGACGGCTCGGTGAAACCACAATTGTTCAATGTAAAGGCGGCGCGGCTCAGGCACCGAGTCACACTCCGACGCCGCTGTTCTGGCAAGCTAACTGCCTCGTTTCGGCGCACTAGCGGCGGAAATTTTTAGTGCAGCCGTGCTTACGAAGCACCTGTACTAGGTCACTGAACGGCACTTTGTTGTTGCGCCTGTCTAATGATCCAAATTATGGAAGTTTACAGCTTATTTTGTCTTATTCACTAGCTACTAAGCTCTTTCTTAGCGTATAACAAGTGCACTATCATACTTATTTGCTCTCACAAAGATAGTATGCCTACTACAGCGCCACCAGACCCGTGCTGGCAAGCTGGAGGCAAGGATTTCCGATATATTGTAAAGCTGCTACTGCTGTTCGCGATAATTACTAAGCTTGCCTCTAGCTTGAGCATGGTGGCGAGATATTGTGATAATGTGGTATATTAAAAGTTCTGACTTATTCTGTGTGCAAAGAAATGTGAAGAAACAAGTCAAATCTTGCTTCCAGTCAGTTATGCGCGATGAAAATACAGATGTAGTAGAAGCTTAGATGCTCTAGCTGCATGGCGAAAAAGAGATGGCTGATTAGCTCGTAGCTGTGTCTTGTGGAAGATTTCTAACATAAACAACAGGACCTTCATACTGGTGCGTTCCCCGGAACCAGTAGTAAATGCCCGAGAAAATTGCAATGCCGCCATAGATGACAATATTCCAGTTCATCTGCGAGGCAGTCGGGTTTGCGTTTGGCGGCATGAAAGCCAAGACAAAAATAACAAGGAGGAATGCTTCGGAAGCAATGTTGATAGCGAGTCCCCAACGACCAAGGCTGAACTTGGAAGGCAGAAGAGGGCTTTTAGTGCAGCGTCGCCAAATCATACATCCAATAGACACGATGTAACTGGACAAGATAGAGGTCGTCGCGAGGGAGGTGATGGAGTTGAGCGCGACCGTGGATCCGATGTTGATGAGCGACAGTAGTGCAGTGATGAGGAAAGTAGTCAGGATGGAGTTGATCGGCACATCCCAACCAGCAGGCACGCTGGCAAACCAAGGGCTGAACGGGACAGCGCGATCGCGCGCAAAGGCAAAAAGTTGGCGTGACGCCGTGGCGACCATGGTCAAATTAGAAAAGACAGTCATCGCAACGATGAAAACCGACATGGCTGTGGCGCTCTTGGCGGATTGGGTCGAGTTCATGAAAACAGCCATGAAGGGGAATCCGGTGGGGGACTCGATCACGCTCGTGAGGTCACCGATGCAGAAGCACAGGGTGATGACCATGATCCAGCCAAAAGCACCGTTGAAAATGGTGGTCATGATCATGGAGCGCGGGAGGGTGCGACTGGCGTCGCGCAGCTCTTCCGACATGTGGACTGCGGCATCCGCACCGAGGAGAGGCAGGATGCCGGCCAAGATTCCCACGAGAGTTGAGCCGCCCAAGCTGCCCCATCCGCCGCCGTCGCTGAATTCCGTGAAGACAGCCTTGGGATCAGCTCGCGGGGAGAGAACCCAAAGTGTCACAAGAATGCCGAAGAAGCCAAAAACGTGGATCACGAGGACCATGGCCTCGATCAACGGCAGCTTCCTTGCCAGCAGCGTGTTGAAAAGGACGGAGAAGGCAGCGACCGCGATGGTGAGAAGCGTGCCGTGCCAGGCCTGGGGCTGGTAGTCGGGGTAGTTGAGGACGATCAAACCCTGGATCTGAGTACCAGCGATGAATGCAGACGAGGCGCACGAGGTCTGCCATCCGAGGACGCACATCCAACCGATGAGGTAGCTGAGAAGCTTCTGGTATTTGGGTGGCGCAAACTCGGAAACCCAGTGATATTGACCGCCGGAAGTCGGGGCCCTAAAACAGAGAATTTTGTTAGCAATACGTTCCAATATTCATCCCCAGTAGTTATTCAAGTAGCACTTACATGGAGGCCATCTCAGCCATGGATGTGTTGACCACAAAGAAGCCCATCCAGCAGATGAAGAACATCCAAATCAGGCCCGCGGTACCACCATTAACAAGGCCAATCGTAGCGACACTGGGAAATTATGTAAGTACATTCTAGTAAACATAGAGTAGCACTCTATCTGCTTACCTCAGACTGAATTCCCACGAAGCCATGAGAATCATGGAAAAGCCAAGGATCGATAGAAAGCGGAAATTTCTCTAAAATACCCGTCAGTTAAAATTCGTTTGGCAGAAATATTCAGAAGCATTCTGCACTTACTCTCATTTCTTGGGCTTTGCCCATGCGGTACATGTCCATGCGATCTCCCGCATTTCCGTTCTTCTCGTCCACTCCCTCGGCGTACACGCCGGCATCGTACGCTTTGTCGTCTGTCGCCATTTTTGACAATATTCTCCCGTTTCGCAAAGATCTGCCAAAAGAAAGAAGGAAGAAAAGAGATCAATTAACAATAAAAAGAAGAAGAAAAGAGCTGGGATTAGGAGATAAAGAAAAAGAGGATCATGGGAGTCTGCCACAGCTATCCGCTTTTGGACGGCAATTGGAGTGGGCGGCCTGGAGATGCAGTCGTCGGTCAACCTGCACGCCATTTAGCATGGTCCCCTAATACAGTCCCAAAACATCCATGCAAACGCATGCACGCCACGCCAATGCCGGGCGGAGAATTTTCAAGCTTCCAAATTGCAAGCGAACGAAGGCTCCGGGAATGCGTCCCGGCGGTTTGGCGACTCATGCGCAATGGGCTCCAAAAGAGTAATATGGGGGTCGCGCACCACATGCCACGAGGGCGAGTCCACACCCAACAGCAAGGGTGCAAGGGTTCTGCACAACCTTCAAGGATATAAATGAAAATATATGCGTATACTCCGCACTTGGCACCGGAACGGTAATCCTTACCTCCTTGACTTCTAGGCAGTGCAGTTTGGCGAAACCCCCTCTTCGGTCCGCCCGCCCACACAGCAACTCGGAAACTGCTTCATGAGTCGACTCGCCGTCGCCGAAATTTGGTTCTCCAACTCTTCAGGGCGGTCAACTGCCTCTTTCGTCATAAGTCCTGCGATCATTACACAAATGGCCCGCCGCCACCTGAGACAGCCACCGCTAAATTCGTTTTGCGATCTGAATGCTGTTAAAGAAAGAGCGTTGGAACAAACTAACACACTCGCCTAGAAGGTGTGGAGTTTTAGTTAGTGCCTGGGCAGGTAACGTTCCGTAGTTTGGGTTATGGGTCAGGGTCAAGCATGATAAAGTCCCCTGTATCCAGTTCGCCGAATTAAGCACGAATCGACTCTGTTGCAGATATTCCAACTAGTCTTTTAAATTTATGATCCAGTGTACTTGTTTCCGGATTCTTGGTAGGATACTTTCCTCAAATCAAGGTTCCTCTACGTTGGGTGCCTCCTCGAGACTGTTCCAAGCAACTTGCTAGTGCCAGGTCCATTTTCGACATCAAGTATTGGATTTTTCTCAGCACAAGTAGAAATATGGTCGCGCAAGGCTGGCAATGAATACAATGATACAGTGTTCCAGAACATTTGGCCCCATGAGCCGATTTCTGCATGAAATTTGCCGACGGCGTGGAACTGTGCTGGGGTTCGTCTTGGCTGTTCCACAGTTCCGAAAAGGCCTCTCAGAAGTCCATCCCTCTCCCTCTCCCTATGCATGATCCCTGTCACCACTGCCGTGTAATAGCTCGCGGTAGAATGCAAGTTTGTCCACTTGCGTATTGTAGTCGTAGTGGTATGGCCATTGGTCTTCAACTATCCGCTTTGGTCGTCTTACAATTTTTGTTGTTTGTTTTTTAACCCTTCTTCTCTCTGCAATGCTTTCGTTGTTCATGTTGATCTAATTCATCACCTTCTACAATGAATTCGACGTTCTTTGGTGACGGGCCGCGCTTCTCGCCCGTGGCTTTCAACGACCATGCCGGCCAGCTGTGGATTGTAACTATCCTGGCGCTGGTCTACAGCTCGCTGGTTAGCACGGCCAGAGCCTACGTCAAGTACAAGATGTTCGGAATAGACGATCTCTTGATAGCCTCGGCGACGGTCAGTCCATTTGCATGCCATTTATCCGAACTGCAAGCATGGCCTAACTGTAATGATAAATTCTAGGCTCTGCAACTCGCCCAGTCCATTGCGATTTTTGTTGGACTCGCAAACGGTCTTGGCAAATTCAACTCGATCACGACTCCCGAACAATGGGCGACATCATCAAAAGTAGGCCACCGCTGCCACCGCTCCGATCACTTACACATATTGATACAATCTCTACCAGGCCACTTTAGCCTCCGTCATCCTGAGCTTTTTGACTTTATGCCTGTCGAAATGCTCGCTTCTCGCATTGATCCTTCGCATCATCGGCCGCAAAACTGGCAAAAGCAGGCCAATTTGCATCGCCATGATGGCTGTAAGCGCTCTGTGGGGTGTCGGATCGTGCATTGCATATCTGGCAGACTGTCGCGCCGACACATTGCTCACCATTCAAAATACCACACAGTGTCCGAGCCAGGTAGGAAGATTCTTTGTCAAATGCCGCGCAAGAACTAATCGAAAAATGTATTTAGGGTGCACGCTGGGCTGTCATCACAGCAGTTGATATTTTTACCGAAGTCGCCGCTTGGCTTCTCATTGTTGAGCTGACTTGGAAAGTCAACATGTCTGTCGCCCGCAAGCTCCAGGTGATCATGGCCTTCTCGTTCCGCCTGCCGCTTATTATTCTCTCCGGAGTCCATTTGGCGTACTTCAACAAATACCCATCCTCCGACGAACCTCAATTCTACATCATCGACAGCCTACTGTTTCAACAAGCCATGATATCTTGGTCTCTCATCTCCGCCACCGTACCGAATCTCAAGAACTTTCTAAAGTCGTTTTCCATTGGAATGGGATTCCCGCTGGCCTATGATGACACCATGTCCGGATCGGGCGGCGCCTACGTACTACGATCGTTTGCCAACAGCCGATCCAAAGCCAATGCCTCCGTCACAGGGAACGAGGGTCTCGTGTCTACTACGATCTCTGCGCGCCGCCACTCAAATGGCGAGTTACCTCTACAAGGCCAAAAGATCCCGGGATGGCACGCAGATCCCGCTGCAAATAAATCCACAGAGACACATCAGTATGCGACAAGCAGCAGGGAAAATATTGATGAAGATGCGAGCTCTAGGGCCGGCAGCCAAGACATGATTATCAACAAGGAGATTGCTTGGAAAATTACTTATGAAGATCGGCCATAGACGATTTTCAGTTGGGATATACAATTTAGCCCGGCGCAGTAGAGTACTTAGCACAAATGTTCTCTTAACCAATCAACACATTACCAGGAAGCACCATGAGGGAACCCAGCGAAAATCGTTGCAGTGTACACAATTTACAAAAGAACCACTTGTGCAAGTACCGCAAAAGAGTTCGGCCTGAGTAGCCGAAATGCTGCACAGACAGGTGGACCTGTAACTCCGATTCTGTACCCCCCACGTGTAAGGCTCGGTGTATTCGTTATGTTGTCGAGCGCCACTTTCGGCCAAACTCTTGAATTATATCCTACAATTCGGAATTAACGCTCGAGCCTATGGCAGTTGGCCGGTGCTCGTACGGTAAACTCTCATCGGGATGGGCCCGCGGAGGTGGCTGGTGGCGCCGCTGGGAAAGGAACATGCCGCGCAACCCACTTACACCCAACGAACGTCGCACCGGCGCAACAGCAGTCGTGCGACGCATAAACCGGATGCCCACCCATTCGAGAATTCGCCAATCAAAGGAAACCCCTACCCTCCCTAACAGGCACAAAGCAGACTAAAGCTGGTGAAGGTCCCAGGCTTATCTGTCAAAAGAAAGTCCATCCTTGCACGAACGAGGATAGTGTTGTCCACTTCATCCACAGCGCCCACCGCATCCACCGCAAGCCATCATCCACACACTCCCTGTTCCAGCGACAGGACGGTGGACCAAAATGTGGCTTGCCAATGCCGGAATGGCCGCAGGAGAGAAAAAGGAACTTGAGCGGATTCGTTCCTTGGATTTCCGTCAACGTAAAACGTGATGTGGCTGCCATACGGCGCGTCTCGTGAAGCACGGGTGCGGTCGCGTGTGTGTGCTGGATGCTGAAGACAAGACAAATTTTGTGGAACAAACCGCAACAACGTAACCATGACGGAGGTTGTCCTGCGCGATGCTCGCTATTCTGAGCTGCCGGAGATTGCCAGTGTCATGGCAAAGGCATTTTGGGACGACAACCTGTTTGGCGAGTACATCCACCCTCACCGCAACGAGTATCCGGACGACTTTGACCTGTACTGGCTGCGCCGCGCCCGCGTCAACTTTTGGGACTACCGTTTCAAATGGCTCGTGGCCGTGAGCAGGAATGACGACGGCAAGGAGGTGATTGTTGGTGCTGCGCAGTGGTCTCGTTTGGGAGAGGGAGGACGAAAGCTGGAATGCTGGCGCCTTGATCCCCGTATGTTGAACCAACCTCGCAGCTATGTTCTCGGTCACAGAAACTTACCAGTTTGAAATAGGCAATCTCCTCATGCCGATATCTGATGCAGCAATGAAAGTCCACGCGATGATTTGGCCAAACCGAGCCTGCGACCCTACGCGGGAAGACATCATCGAACGCGCATATCCATGCTTCAAGAGTACCTGGAGCGGTGCACGTGCCGAGTCCTGGTATCTCGAGGCTCTTACGGTGCTTCCAGGTTTCCAAGGGAAGAGCGTTGGTCGAAAACTTGTTCAATGGGGTCTCGATCAGGCCGAGAAAGAGGGAGTTGTCGCGTCAGTCATCAGCTCTTGGAAAATGGACGGCTTTTACATGCGCTGCGGTTTTGATGAGCAGCACGGCAATGCGACGCATGGGGATGGCAATCCATTGGCTGGCATCGAAGGTGCTAATATGTACTGGAAATGGCCAAACACCAGCCAGCCATTGACAAACGACAAATAGCAGACACAATCATATGGGCCAGTGTTAGCATTGTGGCGCAGTCCCGGGCATTGTATATACATATTATTGTAATTTATTTATTATTTCATCTTTTCTCTAAATAAATTTCTAATATTCTATTCAAAGCAGACTCTTTTCCTTTTCGGCGCCACGATGTAGTCAGTTGCCAGACTCGAGCTCGGTGAGGTAGTGCTCGGCCTCAAGCGCAGCCATGCAGCCGGTACCGGCACTGGTGATGGCCTGGCGGTACCTCTTGTCCTGAACATCACCGGCGGCAAAGACACCGGGGACGCTGGTGAAGGTGGTGCCGGGCTTGGTGATGATGTAGTTCTCGTCGTCCATGTCGATCTGTCCCTTGACGAGCGTGGTGGCAGGGTCGTGGCCGATGGCGTAGAAGAGACCGTTGCCCTCGACAACCTCCTCCGTGCCGGTCTTGTTGTCCTTGATGACAATGTGGGACATGAGACCGTCGTCGCCGCCGCGAATCTCCGTGGCCGACGAGTTGAAGCGCACAGTCACCTTGGGGTGCTCGAGCAGGCGCTTGGCCATGAGCTTGCTGGCGCGCAGCTGGTCGCGGCGGACCAGCACGGTGACGTGGCTGCCGTACTTTGTGAGGAAAGTGGCCTCCTCGGCTGCCGAGTCACCGCCACCAATGACGAAGAGGGGCTTGTTGCGGAAGATGGGGACGGCGCCGTCGCACACGGCGCAGGCGGAGATGCCGTTCTGCCAGTACTTGTCCTCGCCGGGGAGACCCATGCGGCGCGCTGAGGCACCGGTGGCAATGATGACAGCGTCGGCCGTGTGTGTCTCGTCGGGGCTGAACTCGGTGCTGTACTTGAAGGGTCGGGAGGAGAGGTCGAGGGTGGTAACGGTGTCGGTAACGATTTCGGTGCCGAAGCGCTCAGACTGAGCACGCATGTTGTCCTGTGAGAGAGAATTGTGTTAGCAATCACCTTTAGCTGTCTTTCTCTTTCCCCCGCCGCGCAGTGCCTACCATCAGCTCCTGGCCCATGATGCCCTTGGGGAAACCAGGGAAGTTCTCGACTTCGGTCGTGGTCGTGAGCTGGCCGCCAGCAGCGGTGCCGTTGGCCATGAAACCTTCATAGAGCACGGCTGTACAGAGCGTTAGCTTAATATTTCTCTTCCTCTTTTCGCATTCTAAAACTCACGCTTTAGCTCTGCTCTGGCCAGGTAGACGGCGGCAGTGTGGGCAGCCGGGCCCGATCCGATGACTGGGAGTTGCGAAACATGTTAGCTACACCATCCAATCCGCTCGCGACACACGAAAAGCCGCGCATATTCCTCGCCCAGACGTAATACGTACTGACAACCTTGCTGTGCATGGCTCTGGTTCCTAATTCGACTGGCTTGGAGACGGGAGGGTATTTAGTCGCTGTGGTGACTGTAGCAACTGCTGCGAGAGAAAAACCGGCGCTGGAGCGTAGCGGCCGTCGGAAAGCTGAGGCAAACAGTTTGGCGGTGTTGCACCTTATGAATTGGAGAGAAGGAAATCGAGGGCTTTATGGGCCTATTTGGTGCGGCACGAGGAATCGTCTAGAGCTGCGGGTATGGGCTGCAGCGGCGCGTGTGTGTTGACTAATTGGAGTTTGCGCCTCCGAACTGGAGCGAGGGGTGGTGGGGCAGCGATATCTGTTCGTAGCGGCCGGCCATGGTTGACAAATCCTACTCTTCAATAAGCAAGAAAAAAAAACAAGAGAGAGAATAACTAGATTATGTTAGAATTCTATGTATTTTTAACCAACCAGCCAGCCAGCAAGACAAATAGCGGTTCAAGGTCACTCTTTTTCGGTCCACGCCTGGTGCCAGTACACGTACCTCGGCAGCTGCTCGTCCTGCCACTATCACGACTTGCCCGTGCCGTTCCAGGCACATTATGCGCACCTTCCAGCGCCATAACATGGCCGTCTCATCTATCAATGAAGAATCATATACAAAATTTATTTCTTATTCTTCTCTTGATCTGGCCAAGTCTCTATATATTCGTCGTCAAGCACTTGCATCTATGTACCAATAACCTCCCAGCAACCACGGGCCGGGCCTATCTTTGTTCTCCTTCAGCACCCAAGCTTCCGTCCCGTTTCCCGAACCGAGCACCGAGTCCGCCAATGTCTCGTCTGAAGAACTTGCCAAAGTTTCGCAAGTTCTCGTTGATCGTAGCCTTTTCCAAACCGCTCGGCGCGGCCGTGCTCGCTGTGCTGATATCGCGCGCCGCGCTCAGCAGCTTCTCGCCCAGCGAGCCAGCGTCAAAGCCCCGCGCGCCCGTAGCTGCCCCGGTCAGGGCTGCAGCCGCATTCATCGTGCCTCCGACCGCTGCCGTAGCACTCAAGCTCGAAGTTGCGCCCATGAGGGGTGTGAGGAGCGGCGAGCTCTGGACCAACTTGTCGTTACCACTGCCTCCGCGATGGATGCCAAACAGCTCAATCAGGTGCGCATAGTCTTGCTTGCGCACGCCCTTGAGTTCCAGAATCTTTCTGAAGTTGGTGTCTGACTTGTCTCCAATATGAATAAGATAAGCCTGTACGAGGCCTTCCGGCGGAGAGGGTCGGATTTGGAGCGTCTTCAGTAGCGGGTCTATGCGGCCCATCGACTGCTCTACTCTCCTAACGAAGCCTGCAGGAGGTGGCTGAGGAGTTGGTGATGGGTTGTGGTGCAGAATCAGCGTAGCAAAAGACTTTGTGAGCGCATATTTATCAACCAGCATCTGCTGAGCGCCAATCTCAGAAATTGGCCGGCACTGCACGATGTTGTTGATATAGCTTGTTGCCAAATGCTCGACAAGGTTGTCGCAGAAAGCCCTGGCGTACTGTTGTTTACCGACCACGGCCAAAATCTCTTCCGTTTTGTCATTAACATGCCTGACTAGCTCGCTGACATACGAGCTTTGGTCGCCAGCCGTCTCCATCGTGCTCCAGTTTGTATTCTTCATTTCGCGCCAGACTCCCTCGCAATGCTGTTCCACAAGTTGCACCAAAGCTAAAACAGATGCGCTGGCAACTCCAAGAAAGGCGTCGGATTGTGATGATAGATCGACTTTGGCGACTAGCTCGGAGTCAATCCGCTTCTTTATATTTTCTTCCAGCTGGTTTGTATTGGCATGCCAAAAGTCAGCCGTGTTCAGCACCAAGATGCAATCTGAAATTGCGGGCAGTGTTTGGCCCGAGGCTTGTAATTTGTGTAGCAGTACTTGCTGCGCATATTCGTCGAGATATTTAGCAAGTATTTTCGACAGATCCAACAGTCGTTCAGCTGTCGATAGCTTTGCGCATTGTGATAGAGTGAGCTTATAAAAGTGAAACAGCTCAATGGCTGATTGTATCACTGCTTGTGGCGAAAACTCATCGTCCGGCGATATCAAGGGCTGACTTCTATATTTGGGTATCATTGCGGCCAGTTGCCTGTCCTGGGAGTCGACCCATAGGCTGAGGTATGGCTCAAATGCGACCGATATTAAGCCATTAAAGGCGTATGTCTTCTCTTCCGTGGAGCTGCTCAAGGTGTCGATACTCGCTCGCGGCTCATTCGAGAAACGTTTTTCGAGGCTTTGTTCGAAATCAAGCGTCTCTTGCAAGCAAGAGAGAAGCAAGTTCACGTCAATCTTTGCACCGTCTGTGCGACGCATGCTGCGTTCAAGGATGCCCTTGAAGTCGTCCCTCGTGCCGTCGCAGAATGCCGTAGCCAAAACCTCATTGACGTGCCAATGCGCAGGAAATATGACAGCATGTTCGTCTTCGTGTGTCTTCATCATGCGCTTGAACCAGGCATAACGGCGGCCGATATTGTCAAGGCTCCCTGCTTCGTCATTGCCGCGGAAGACCTGGCGGTACTCGCGCAGCTCTGTATTGACGTACCAAGTCACCAGCCGCGATTTTGCCGAATCTCCCAGCGCATCCATGACTAGGCATGCTTCAACAAGCGTGCCGCGCTTGGCAGAGACCTCGCCCTTGGCAAACGCCATTTCAAAGTCCTCACATACTTGTTCCAGCAGTTCGCGCTGGAGCTCCGAAACCTCACGACTCAGTGTGGCAATCTGTTCAATGCTGCGGTAGCTGTTGAAATGCTTCATTAGCTGTAGCACTGCTTGCAGAAGGCCTGCGCAGTCGCGGTACTGCCGCGTCTTGGCGAGGCCGCGCAGTTGCTCGTAGGCCGTGGTCAGCATTTGCAGGCGCTTCAGCGCCGTCATGCTGAGTGTGAGGTTCTTCTTTGTTCCATCGAGTCGTTTAATATCGGCCGTCATCGATGTGATATTTTGTTCCGTCTCGATAGCGCGGGATCGTACGGTTTCGATCTTGCGAAAGAGCTGCGCAAGCTCCGTCTGTGCCGACTGCATGCTCTCCAGGCTGGAGTCTGGTTTGTAGGCTTGCGCCGACTCCAAGGCATTGATCTCTGACGCCAGTTCATTTTGCTGAGACTGAAGTGTTTGCGAAACTCGGTTGACGGAAGACACAGAAGCAGGGTGCGCAAACAGCAGGTTGAGGTGGTCTATGGGGTCGTAGTCGACTAATCCCAGAAATAATCAGCAGCCGCATGGCGCAATCCTGACAAATGATATCATACCTGTGTCCAGCGATGATGGATTCGTTAGTACTGCACTCATTTTCTCCAGTGCCCTGGCGATTGACGTCGCCACCTATCCAGCTGCTCTACAATGATGGTTCCTGGATGGACATCCGATGCTTGCCACGACACACCCAAGAGGCAAAAGTGGGGCGGTCCCAACATGGCAGTTGTGACTTGAATACTACATGATATCATTTGAAAATTCAACGATAGTGAAATTAACATCTTAGATGGTACATTAGACTATAGCCGTATTTCTTGCTTTATTATTGTGTTTCCTCGATTGGAGGGCCCAACCTGGCCGGTCTTAGCAGGAGCATGCGCCAGTGTCACTTAAATCCACGACACTCAGAGTGATTTGAACAGTCAATTGTATGAAAATTTGTATATTCGATTGGAATGAATTTTATTCCGCCAAGCTTATTTTGACTTTTTGTTGCCATTGAAAGCCAACAGGTTAACAGTGCTGAGTTTCCCGGGAATGCCAGTAACCTTGCTCGTCTATTCTTTTACATGGTATTAGATGGGGCCTTGTCAGGTTTGGCTCCCGCTTGTCAGTGTGCAATCAACCAAGCATCAGACGTGAAGAAACCAATCAATGCGGGATGGCCAGCTAGCCCATGTCACTGCAGACTTCACCATTAACCGTCGACCGCCAACCCACTGGTACAACGTAGTTGTCGTTAACTAGCTCCCAGTGATCAGTTCATGTAGTATTTAGAAGCATCCTCAAACAAACACTCACACTCGACAGATTACTTAATGAAAGTTTTGAAACACCCACTCGTCTGAAACGGTCGAATGAAAGCTCTAGCGGCCGGGCGGACTGTTGATGGAGTATCCGCCACAAAGCAGGGCTATGGTTAACGAATGTCACCTTTAGGCGCGAATGATGCCGAGTTTGGCAGGAAAGCATGCGTGTCACGGCACATGATGGAAGGTGAGCGTTGCTGCCTGTTTACTAGCAACTGTAAATTGTGTATTGCTATAGGAAAAGATGTCAAAAAAGCACCGCTGTCTTTTTGTGGCGGTATAGAAGAAACTCCAAGAACGCCATTTCCAACCGTGAGTCGCGTAAGCAGAAATACAAATCAACCATGCTCAGATATCCCTGTGAGCCGGATTTACTCCGCCATTTCCTCATCCACGTCATCACCAAACATGTCCTCCACGGTACCACCCTCGACGCCATCGCCACCAATGTCTTCGGGTCCCTGGATGCCCTCCATCGCGTCGCCGCCGACCTCCGGCACCTCCTCGTCGCCAATCTCATCCCAGACGTCCTGCAGGCCCCAGCTGGTGCCGCTGAGGACGAAGCGCTCGCTCGGCAGGCGCACGCCCCACTCGTTGGGCACGATGCGCGGAAGAGCGACCTTGTTGCGCTCGCGCGCGAGCTCCTGCATGTACTCCTTGCTGATGCCGCCGCCACTGCTGCCGCCGCGGAACTGGTAGCCCAGACGCGCGGCAACGGAGAGCTTGATGGCGTTGGCGGAGACGGCCGCGTCGCCGGGGGCCGCGGCGCTCGCGCCCGCGCTGGCCGACGGCTTCGAGCCGGCCTGCGTCACATAGGGATCGCCCGACAGGTGTAGCGCGTCGTTGAGGATGGACGAGGTGTGTCGGTAGGCAAAATCGAGCAGCAGCAGCGGCACGCGCTGCTCGTAGGATGTGACGCCCTGCGAGGTCAGGAGCAGCTCGATGAGGCGAGCGTCGCGTGGTCGCGGGGCGGCGGCCGAGGGCTGTGATGTGGAAGACGGGTTGCCGGCGGCGGCATTATTGGCGGATGCGCCCTGCGCGGGATTCGTCGGGGCGGGCGTGACCGAGGCTGTGGCGCCGTTTGTTTGCGGCGGCACAGAGGACATGATGTGTTTGTTATACGCAGCCAGGCGCAATCGGTATCGTAGAGGTCGTTGTCGAGAAGTGAGGCCGTCTAATAGGTGGCAAAGGAATGAAATGCCGCAGCTCAAGTGGTAAGAATAGACGGTTCGGTGTTGTGTCGAGCGATGCGCATTCGAAAATAATTAGATATAATTGAATTGGTGATGGCGGCGCGAAATGTCGTGCATGTACGGCTCGTGGTGGAAGCAGCTCGCCCTGAGCGCGAGTGTGGCTGCGAGAGCTTGGGGCGCAATATTCTAATCCCGTTCCGGTTAATATGCTAGGCGCGGTGCTGGTGCTGGCCATTCAAAGAAGGTGATGAGAACTGGAAATGTTTTGGATTTTTTAATAAAAAGGTTCTTTTGTATTTGATTACGTTTCCGTCTTTTCAATATTCCTTTTCCTTTTTCTTCAGACGATATATGTTTATGGCAATCTCATCATATCGCGATTTCTACGCGGGGCGATGTCGGCGGCGTGCATATAAATCCATGTTAATTGGCTGATGGGATTACAGCGCTGTCCAGCTGCTGCCAATCGCAGCGTTGGTGCAAGTAGATCATCTATCATCTATGCGCAGACGTAGTATGCCGTTGAAGAGTGAATTGCACCAGAACTGAGCGCTTTCTGTCTGTCAGTTTCTATCGGTTCACACCTGGCAACTCTGTCCGCATGGGGAGAC
Organism: Paracorniculantispora psalliotae; assembly: GCA_002796755.1. Taxonomy (NCBI): domain Eukaryota; kingdom Fungi; phylum Ascomycota; class Sordariomycetes; order Hypocreales; family Cordycipitaceae; genus Paracorniculantispora; species Paracorniculantispora psalliotae. The sequence goes on from PHFE01000107.1 coordinate 1,301,999, forward strand.
ACTCTTACACATTAATACTGGGTAGGCCGAGAGGCGATAGCGGACAGAGGACTTGTGCAGTTGCGATTCATGGGTGCTGCAATTAGCATCAATAGTTTCAATTACAAGCATTTTATTACAATTCCTCCAATTGGCCAAGAGCCAAGCCCTTTACTCCATGTACGGGCGATCCTCCACTAATCGGCCGTCTCAGTTGACGTGGCCGCCGCAAGCAAAAAAGTTTTTGGAGGGCTCCGCGGGTTTGGAGGGGCAGCAGCACGCCTTCAGCGAAACGGCACCTGCTGCCCCACCAAAAAACCACGCCGATTCGGGAGCAGAGTCATTTCAAGGCTTTCCGAACAATACATATCCTCTTCCTTATTTCTCCCAAGGATTTTCAATCTCGTCATCTTCTTTGGCCAGCGGCTAGTTACACGGCACAACTTTTTTTCATCCGCCATTGAGTTGACCACCGTCCTGCGAGTAGGAGACGAACGCTTTCTTTCGCATCCCACGACCCCGCCAACTCTTGTACATCATGGAGGTTGAGCTGCCTCTGCCGTTCCTCGTGAGTGTCGCCGTCCCCCCGGGACTGGCCAAGCTCGACGGCCTCACCCGCGAGGAGGTATCCATCCTCGGCTGCCCCTTTCTCGACGCCAAGCCGCAGCTCCTCGAAAAATTCACCAAATTCTTCAGCCGCCACAGCACCGAGTTCCAGGCGCACCTCGACGCGACCGCCCTGGCGCACGACGACGTGCTCGGCTTCCTCGATCGCGGCGCCCGGCGCGTCTTTGTCACGCCGGCGTCGCTCCCGCAGTACGCGGAGCTCGGCGACCGCGTTCTGCCCGTCGTCTCGACCCCGGATCTGTCGGCGGCTTCTGAGCACGGCCTGCTTGTCCGCGACGTCGACCCAAAGACCTGGGACGTGGCCAAGCTTGCGGCCGACGCCCAGGCCCAAAAGGCCAAGATTCTGTACATGAAGCCCGCCGACGGGGCTTCGCTGCAGGAGTTTCTCGAAATCGCCCTGAAGAGCAACGCCGTTCCGATTCTGCCCTCGACGGGCCTGACGACCGACAAGGCCGATACGAGCAAGCTGCTCCTGTCCAAGGTTCTGTCCAGCCAGTGGAAGTCGGACCGCCCCGATGGCCTTGTGCCGACCGTCGTCACGGATGAGGCTGGTATTTCCTTGGGATTGGCGTACACGAGCGAAGAGAGCATCCTCGAGGCTCTGCGCACACAGACCGGTGTCTACCAGAGCCGGAAGCGCGGTCTCTGGGTCAAGGGCGCCACCTCGGGCGACACACAGGAGCTGATCCGCATTGCTCTCGACTGCGACAATGATACTCTGCAATTCGTCGTCAAGCAAAAGGGTCGCTTCTGCCACCTCCAGCAGTTTGGCTGCTTCGGCAACCTGAGCGGCATCGCCGCCCTCGAGCAGACTCTCGTTTCGCGCAAGGAGTCTGCGCCCGAAGGCTCGTACACGGCCCGTCTCTTCTCCGACGAGAAGCTGCTGCGCGCCAAGATTATGGAGGAGGCCGAGGAGCTCTGCGATGCCAAGACGCCAGAGGAAGTTGCGTTCGAGGCCGCTGACTTGATATACTTTGCCCTGACCAAGGCCGTCAGTGCTGGCGTGAGCCTGGCGGACGTCCAGTCCAACTTGGACGCCAAGAGCCTCAAGGTCAAGAGACGTCCGGGCAATGCCAAGGGCAAATGGGCTGAGAAGGAGGGCATTGCTGCTCCCGTTGCTGCTGCTGCAGCTCCTGCAAAGCCCGCGCCTGCGCCAGTGGCTGCCCCCGCCAATGACCGTATCCTCATGCAGCGTGTCGACTCTGCCGCCATCTCTGAAGAGGAACTGCAAAAGACTCTTCAGCGCCCTTCGCAAAAGTCTCCCGACGCCATCCTCAAGATTGTAGTCCCCATCATCGAGGAAGTCCGCAAGGGCGGCGACAAGGCCCTCCTCTCCTACACGCACAAGTTCGAAAAAGCCACGTCCCTCACGTCGCCCGTCCTCAAGGCGCCCTTCCCCGCCGAGCTCATGCAGCTCTCGCCCGAGACCATTGCCGCCATCGATACCTCCTACGAAAACATCCGCACGTTCCACGCCGCGCAGGCCGAGGACAAGCCGCTGCGCGTCGAGACCATGCCCGGCGTCGTCTGCGGCCGCTTCTCGCGCCCCATTGAGCGCGTCGGCCTGTACGTGCCCGGCGGCACTGCCGTCCTCCCCAGCACGGCGCTCATGCTCGGCGTGCCGGCCATGGTGGCCGGCTGCGCCAAGATCGTGCTCGCGTCCCCGCCGCGCGCCGACGGCAGCATCTCCCCCGAAATCGTCTACATTGCGCACAAGGTCGGCGCCGAGAGCATCGTGCTCGCGGGCGGCGCGCAGGCCGTCGCCGCCATGGCCTACGGCACGGAAAGCGTCAGCAAGGTGGACAAGATCCTCGGCCCGGGCAACCAGTTCGTGACGGCCGCCAAAATGCACGTCAGCAACGACACCAACGCGGGTGTCGGCATCGACATGCCCGCTGGTCCCTCCGAGGTGCTCGTCGTCGCGGACGCCGACGCCAACCCGGCGTTTGTCGCGTCCGACCTGCTCTCGCAGGCCGAGCACGGCGTCGACAGCCAGGTCATCCTGCTCACCGTCGATCTTTCCGAGGCGCAGCTGCAGGCCATTGAGGACGAGGTGCACAACCAGGCCATGGCGCTGCCGCGTGTCGATATCGTCCGCGGCGCCATCAAGCACTCCGTCACCGTCACCGTCAAGACCATGGACGACGCCATGCGCATCAGCAACGACTACGCGCCCGAGCATCTGATCCTGCAGGTCAAGGACGCCGCCAACGTCGTCGACAAGGTCGTCAACGCCGGCAGCGTCTTCATCGGCGAGTGGACGCCCGAGAGCGTCGGCGACTACTCGGCCGGCGTCAACCACTCTCTCCGTACGTATAACCCATCTAATTCTTCCTTGTGCAACCTTATTATACTAACATACTTCATAGCCACGTACGGCTACGCCAAGCAGTACTCGGGCGTCAACCTCGCGTCGTTTATGAAGCACATTACCTGCTCCAACCTGACGGCGGACGGCCTGCGCAACGTCGGCTCGGCCGTCATGCAGCTCGCGGGCGTGGAGGAGCTCCACGCGCACAAGAGAGCGGTTGAGATACGCCTCAAGTGGCTGAATGAGCAGAAGCAGTAGACTGAAAGGGAAAAAATTGGCAGCGGATCAAAATAACGAGACAAATGTGCGGATGAACTTTTTGATATGGAAAAGGAAAAGAAATAACATGTAGCTGCGTGGATGAGCAACAGCAAAAAGTTGGTGGTTTTGGGTAGATTTTAGGCATCCTCTTTATATATACAGAAATTCCAATTGCATGGTTTAAAAATTACTAGACGAATGTATGCTTATGTTTTCTTCTTTCTGCCCTTTTTTCTATAAAACATAACCATCCCACCAGTTTCTATATACTCATACAGTGGTGTTTCCCTCAAGCCTACGAAAAACAGCCGTCTAGAAATATTCTCCTAAAAAATGAATAAACCCAAAACCCAACGAATTACGAAGATGCACGCCACGCTATGCTTCAACATGAAATATCCCTTCCCCCATTCCCTTGCCTTCCGTTCTCTCCTCCGCTTTGTTTACTCCGACGGGGTGCGAATCTCGACGGGTTCCAGCACCGGCTGTGCTCGCCCGTGGATATCGAGTGCGGCGAAGCCCGTGCCCTGTGTAGTTGTGCCCAAAAATATTTTAGCCAATGCGTTCCTTTTTTTTTTTCTTTTTTAGACCTCTTTCCTGTCCATGGATAAGTGACCAACCCCAGTAATAAGTTCCGCAGCATAGTCTTCTTCAAGATCGGCTGCGTTTCGCTTGATTATTTTCTCGTCGTCGTCGTCGTCGACTTCGTCGCCCTCTTCGTCCATGTCGTCTTCCTCGTCGTCGGTGTCTTCGTCATCGGCCTCCTCCATCAGCTGGCTTTGCGTCATGGACGTCGTCATGCGGCTCTCGGGCTGGTCGACAGAAGCCTGGGAGAGGTAGCTCTCGCCGAGACGCTCGTCCATGTCTTCCTCGTCCTCGCCGTCGGTGTATTCACTGCCTTCCTCGGCTTCGTCTTCAACATCGTCGCTATCACTGGCGGAGAACTCGTCCAGCTCAAGTGGCGTATCGCGCCAGTATGTGAAGTCGGTATAGTCCTCGCCGCCGCCCTTGACAAGCGTCGAGACGGGGGGAAAGTAGTGGTCCACGACCTCGTTGATATGCACGTAGCTCATCTTTAGCTTATTCAGGCTGAGCAAATCAAGAGAGACCTCCGAGTTGGAGTTGATGGTGAAGATGCGGTTGCGAGGAACGTCGACAGTGCGGTAGGAAATTTGATCCGTCAATCGGTTGCCAAAACCAGCGTAAAATGGAGTCCTATCAGGACCGTATAAATTGGCAATGTCGCGAAGTGTGGCCATCTTGAAGACGTGGGGCTTGCGGAGATACACCTCGCGGCGCAGAGCTGCCATTGTGCGGTCCGGAGACAGAATGGCAGGGCCGTGGGGCACCCTACAACCTTCTTGGACAATATTGTTGAGATAGGCTCTGGTTGTGTCGGCCTGTCCGACGGAGCGACTCGTAAGATACATGATGTTGTATCCGTTGAGAGCGATGTCCTGGTACAGCTTGGCAATGCCAGCATGCGTCCAGTCACGACCAATATAGTTCAGCACATGACCCAGCGCATCAGATTTGGTGATGGTTCCATCAATATCAGAGATGACGACGGGGGTGTCGTATCTCCAGAGGTACATGTTGGCCGTACAGGTGGCACGGTTGACGGTAAAGCTCATGGGATTCTCACCCGACTTCAACTCAAGCTTCTTGAGCTGGTCGCTAGTCAAGCGCAGAGTCTTGGCATAGTTGCGGTTCGGGTTGCCAACGCCCGCATCGGCGGGTGTGCGGGGAGGAGTCTGGAGGCCAGCAGGGCCGGCGTCCGATTCGGAGCGGCGATGGGTTGGCATGCGGGGAGAGTTGGTCACGTCGCTGCCATCACTCTGATAGCCAGGGTCGGAAACGGCGTCAGCAGCTACGCCGTGGCGATGAGCCTGCAATGAGGACTCGATGGTCTTGTTCATGGCGGCCTTTTTGGCACTCTCGCTGCTGTAGATCCACAGGTTGCCCTCTTCATCGAAACCAAAGAGCGCACCAATATCGTAGTTTCCGTCGAGTTCCTCGGAGAGAATCTTTCTGGCCTGGATTTCAGCGCGGAGCATCTCCTCTTCGCTGCTTCGAAAGCCTGTCATATCGAGCATGAGATCGCCAGTTTCGGTTACTTGGCTAGGAATGTTGACAGCAGAGAGGCCGCGAGACAGCGTCATTGCGCGGTCGATGGCTTCTTGGATGTTGGCCGGAGAAGGGCTCTGCGATCGTTCGGAGCCTCGCTCGCCAGCATCGCTCGTATCTTGCTCGACGGCGCGCGCGGAATGGCGCAAAACGTCATCACTGCGAGGGCGAGCTAGGGCAGCCGACCAATCGCCGGATGCTGGCCTGGGGTTCGAAAGGTTGAGGGGGGTTGACAACGGAGTAGGGTATCCTATAATTGACGTTTAGCCAGAGCATGTGTGTATATGAGCCAGGAAGCCTACCGTTCTCATTTAGGTTTCCTTCGGAGTCTCTACGGCCTTCCAGATCGCCGCCATCTAGCTCGAATTGGTCAGGAAGACCGAGCTGGGAGACAGACTCGTCAGGGCCGAGAGGGGGACTGCTGGCGGGAGAAACCAGAGGCGATGTTTGCATAGACTCGGGAATTGTCTCTGTGGTCTCAAAGACGAAGAAAGCTTCACCACCTTCGCCAAGTTTCATGGAATATTCTTGCTTGGAGCCATTGACTCGGAACTCAACCTTTTTCTCGTAGGGCCGCAGCAAGGAAAACTTGCCGAAGCGGACGTGGAAGGGCGAGCAAGCAAGCGTGCCGTCCTCGTGTTCAACGACAATGACGTCGATGGCACCGCTGAGGGTGGCGGGGTTTATCGAGTTCCATGCCGTGGACACGGAGTCGCTGATATTGCGCACGTACTGCATGGTAGGAGGCTACCGTTGCGCGGCGCGGTTGTGGGCAAGGTAAGATGGCGAGGCGGGCGCAGAAGCTGCTGCGGCGGGCAGAGCAAAGGAATCAGGTGTGTCAGAGGCAAGCCAGGTTGTGATGCGGATAGGATTTGGTTGCGGCTCGAGTCGAGGTATTGTGAGAGTGAGGATGGTGTCGGTGAGGATACGACGGCCAGCGGAAGAAAGCTGTTTGGCGAGGAGGAGGGAGCTGGCCAGTTACGGTTGTGTTGCGTAGCGATGACGGGCCCTCGCAGGGTTGTGGCGGGTGGCGGGGGCGCGCAAGACAAGGTAAAGGGAAGCGGGCGTGCGAGTTGCAGGGCTGCGGTTATGCGAATTAAACAAGCATGCGACACTGCAAAAGACAACGGCAGAGGATAAGGAAAGGGTGAGAAAGAAAGGGTTGAAGGAGGAAGAGGCGGAAGAAAAAAAAATGAGGCCGGCGAGACGCAGCAGGACAGACTGCAAAGAGAGTTGTTGAGCGCGGTCTTGGCAAGGCGGCTGGCTTGTCAGATCTGGTACGAGAAGCACATGATTGCCTTTGGCTGGTGAGAGGCCAGGGCCCGTCGGCGCCGTTGCAGGGGGGTGTGCAGCTACAGCAGGGGTGGACAAGAAGACGGCGACGGTTGGGCCTTGCAGCAGGCTTAAAGAAAAAGAAAAGGTAAACACAAAGAGCTAGATGATCAAGGAAGTTGTTCAATTTTTTATTGTATTTCATCACGTCTGGAAGATGTCGAATTTTGTGCTTCTCGTCACCTCCATAGCAGGCTAACTGTTGGGATATGCACAGCATCGCTCTGACTTGTTAGTACTATCATAATTAGTTAGTATAACCTGTCAGGGCCAGCTAATACTTTTCAAACTACCACTGGATGTCTGACGCACTACAGCCTACAGGGGCTCTGTTCCTTTATTCCCTCGACCACGGGCCACGGCGTCGCCGGAAGCAATAGCCCACTCTGTCCCCAGATTTGGCCTGCCACCTGAAAAAAGGCCCAACGCTTGAGCCTCGAGCCGCGGCCCAGCTGTCATGTGTGTGTACCTGAGCGTTTTGATGGGTTTTTTTTCTCCTACTGGCTCAAACGCCGTCAAATCTCCGGCTCCAATTCATCTGAAGCCTGTCGCCAGGTCAAACTTTGGCCTGATGCAGACAGAGTCATTGCCCATCTTGGCGTGCCAGCTCCGTGCTTCTGTAACAGTCATGCGCGACAACAACTCTCAAGTAATACGCAAATCCTGCACAGAGCCTTCTTACCTTGCTCAACTGTTCTCGATTCAGAGACATGCTGCCCACTCTGTTGGGTACGCCAGGCTCTCAACTGCACTAACTTAGCTTCCCAGCTTCCCACCAGCAGAGTTGCATGACAGCGGCACTGCCTCGGAGCACTGAACCGAACTGGAGATGGCGTTCGGGCGCTAATGAAAAAAAGATTGGATGCATCGGTAACTTGCTTGTATGCAGGTGCTGCTTTTTTTTTTTTTGTCCAAGTAAATTTTCCCAGGCTCCACGAATCAAGCAAGGTCCCGCCTGGCTTGTGAGCAATAAGCCGAATACGCAAGAACGGGCTCTGGTGCAGTGGTTAGTTCTTACACGGCCGTTTTGGGACGAACCATGTGCTTCCTTGATGACCAGCCAGGGCTTTACGTACGCATTGCATTGGGAGTGGCCAGAGTAACTAGACCAGCATGTGTTTTATTAGTAGAGGCCGCGACAGCAGCAATTGACCAGGCAGCACAAATATGCACTGTTGCCTGCGTGCCTCCCTAGCCAGCGCATGTCTAATTGCTGTTGCCTTTGGCGCTCAGCCACATATCAGCCACACGGTCAGTTGCCAATTGCACATGTGCCATTACAAGAATGACAGTCATGCTACGTAATTCTGGAATTGAGATCGGGATACAATTTTGCACAATTTGCACAATTTTGCACATGACATTGTGGAAGACTACATCGTCCCAGCCTCCAAATAAAAGCACCAATAGCATAATGTGACTGTAGATCGCTCGCCTTGCTAGCAGGCCCTACCGCCGCTGAAAAGACAAGAAAAAAATGCGCCGACTCCACTGATGCTCCTCGCTCCAGAGCTCTCTAGTTACTAACTGTCCAGGTGTCAAGGGACAGCGAGCGCCCCCGTTCGTGGTTAGTGCCCCTTCGCACTGTGCGTCTCCCGCTTTTCCTCCACCACCCGCACAGTACACATGACTCCTCGCCCGCACTCCAGCGGCAACTCACGTTGCGCCTCCCGATCTGCCACCCAATCATCTCGTCAGATTTGGCGGATCCTCTGCTCAAGCCAACTGCCTTTTGCTTCACACGCTTCTTCACCACCACCACAACCACCACCATACTTTTTCCCTTCCCGCCCGCACCGAGCTCCCATCCTCGATAGAGCCTCCAGCGCCTCGTTCGCTGCTGCTCGTATGTCCCGGACGCCGCGATCATGGTGTGGCAGTTTCTGGCTTGGACTGCCGGCACTTTCTTCTTCGTCTTTTTCTGCTACCTGCTCCGCCCGCTCGAGTACTTTCCCATAACCTTCTTCACTGTCATCGCCGCCGGCTTCATCATCTTTGATCCGCGCGAATGGCTGCTGCAGAGTTATTTCGAGGCGCATGAGTTCTTGCTACATATGCCCATCAATGACTTTCTCGAACAATATTTTCATACATTTGTCACCATCGTTTCCGCGCTCTGGTTCGTCCTCTTCCCGACTCCCTCTTCAGCTCTCCACGCTCTTTGCGCTTCCTGTATCCTAACACTCTTCTAGGCTTGTTCTCCGAACTTTGCAGACGTTGCTAAAACCGGTCCCCGACCTGATCAATATTCTTGGTGTTGACATCCCCGAACCCCCCGATGTCTGTCTTGCGGGTATTCGCTCTGATGCGGCCACCCTCAGCTGGAGCCGGCCACCAAGCAACAAGCCTGTACAAAAATACTCAATACAAGTCAATGGCGTTCATGGTTAGTTTTTACCGCGATTGGCTGTCCTCATCGGCCACGCCACCCTGCTGACGCCCTGTCCGTACCCGTGCTAACCCCCCGACCCCAGTCGGCGACTCTCCCGGAAACGAAATAGCCATCACCGTGACTGGCCTAAAACCGAATCATTTTTACAATATACGCGTTGTTGCTGTGGCTCCGAACAATTTTCAATCTGCAGGACCCGTTATCCGTCTGCGGACTTTTGGAAAGGATGGCAAGCCCCAGCTCGGTAACGCGCGTCTGCCCACCAACTTTTCCCCCGACGAGTACCGCCGCGGGTCTACTGATGATGGCGACGACTCCGATTCTCCCTCTGGCCCTATTCCTTCGCTCGAGGCTGCGCCCGTCTTGGATGGCGCCATTTCCGTCGTCCGCGATACGAATGGTTCCCTCATCAGCCAGCGGCGAAACACGCTCAATAGGCGTCATTCGCCTTCCGTCGCGAGCTCCGATCGGCCCCAGCTTAAGCATCAAGGTTCTGATGAGCCCGAGCTTACCCTCGACGAGTTGAATAAGCGATTCGAGATCATTAGAAAGGAGATAGAGGATACCCTTGCTCAGTATGCAAAGGACGAAGCCGATTCTAAGCTCCAGGAAGACGAGCTCAAGAGGGAGAAGGAACGCAAACGACAAATACTAAAAGAGAAAGAAGAACAAACCGCACAGCTCAAGGCCCAAGTTCGAACCACCATGGAGCAAATGCGTGCTGCGGAAAAGGAACGCGCAAAGAAGGAGCAGAGTCTCAAGGACAAGGAAGCGAAGAAGGCCAAGGTCAAGGAGAGCATAACAAAACTGGAGCAGGAGATTGAGCGCATGAAGACTGAACGTAAAAAGTTCCAGGCGCAAAAATCGGATTTGCTCCAGAAGCGAGACAAGGAAGTCCGCTCTCTTGACGATGCCAATAAGGAACTGCAGGATAAGTGCACCGAATTGGAATCAGAGCTCAAAGAAAAGGGCAAACAGCTCCAGGATCTCAAAGCCACGCGCGAGCTTCTGCCTGGTGCTGACGATCAGCAATGGAAAGAGGAAGACGAGCGCCTGGCCGCAGAATGGGATGCCAATAGGCGTGATATTCATTCTCGCCTGGTCTCTGAGCTCAAGCTGGCTCACCAGCTCGACCAGCAGATACATACCCTCAGCGAACAAGTTGCCCTTGCTCTTCAGCAGCAATCGGTCTACTACCAGCAGCCCGGGCCAAGCTCTCTGGAATACGATGCTTCGGCACCTGTGCAGCAAAAGAGGCTGAGTGCTAACGGTGCTTCTCTCCGTGAGCAAGGCACGCCATCCCCGCACCCTCTTCCTACCTCAGAGGCGGGTTATCCACCACCGGCAGGATTTGTTCACGCGCCCTTTCCACCCAGGCTGTTCATGGATGATCCAGATCCAGCAGATGAACCTCATGCAGAGGCTGAATTCAAGATTGCTTCTGGTCCGCTGAGTCCGTTGGCTCAAACACTATTGCCTTCCAACATTTTCGACGAGATGGAAGACCAAGATGAAGATGACATGGGCGAGTCATATATCCACGATTCCATTGGAATTACGGAAGATGATCCACAGTCTCCTATTTCTTCGAGTCCATCCTACCGCGCATTTTCCAGCCCTCACGGATCAAACAACAACCTGCCATATTCGCCTTACGCCGAAACATTGGAAAGGAACAGTCTGAATCTCAACCAAGCACCCAACTCCCCTGCTGCTAGCAGCCATCGATTGAGCAGCTTGCTCTCTACGTTTCAGCGCAGCAGAGGTGCGAAACACATCGAAGAAGGTCCTCCCCTTGGCAGCCTGAAATCTGGTCAAAGTCAATCATTTCCTCGTGGAACAGAAGAATTTGACGGCCACGAGCCGCGCCGCCGACTCAACTTTCCTTGGGTTGGTCGTAGCTCAACCGGTCCTGACGGCACCATTGGTGGTCATTTCTCCCTAGGTGGCCGGCGATTGAATCCTATGAAAGCTCCCAACGGTGTGGACAGGGATCCAGATTCGCGACCTGCATCTATTGCATCCGCGGACATGCCCAGGCCATCCACTGACAGCGGTTCGATCTGGGGCCAGCCAGGAGACGGTACCGGACCGATGAATAGACTGTGGCAGTCTCCGGATGGCCGTTGGCCCTCGCGTAGCAACTCTAGGAGACCATCTATTCACGGTACCGGCACTCTGTTGACAACCACCCTTGCTTCCGCTGAGGACGAGATTCTTGATGAATATGATTTGCTCAATCCGCAAAAGTCTGCTAGCCATGTTGGCGTCATTGGATCAGGTCATCCGGCAACAGCCAGATATATGAACCAGAGACTGAACCCGAACGCACCTACTTTCATGGGCAATTTCTTTAGAAAGGATAGGTCCAAATCTCGGGATGTCATGCCAAGCCTGGAACTTCCGATCAACACGGACGATTCGCCGTCAGAGTCTAGGGTCTCGCGTGACACTCAGTCGATTCACACGCAGACTTCCATCTCGGTTTCTGAGTCCCATGAATCGTTGACGCTGGATGGCAGCCTGTCGAATGCCCCGTCGGACATGAACTCGCTGTCGGGCTCGCTCACCAAGGACCCCGAGAACAAGGTGAAGAAGCTCTTCCGCAAGGGCAGCTCGAGCAAATTCAGCCTCTCGTCGCGCCTCGGCAAGGATTCCGGGCTGTTTAAGAAGGGTCCCGGCAGCACCGCCAACTCGGACAAGAACATGTCGGCCGACCAGCGCTCCAGCATTGGCGATTACGACGACATGATTCCCGACGACGCGCAGTTTTTCGGCCGCAGCTACGACAGCATGGCCAGCGGCGGCGGCGGCGGCGCCCCCGCGCTCGGCTCCAAGGCCTCCAAGGACGGCCAGTCCCGCATCGGGTCCTGGCGCTTCTCTAAGAAGAAGAAGGGCAAGGACATGGCGCCCAAGGAGAGCCTGGATGTGGAACGGCCTGCGGATTACGAGTAAATGGTGTTTTAGTTTAGTTGACGATTTTCTTCCTCTTTGGTATTCAATTTACGCGTTGATATTCTCCCTTCCTAAAACGTATTTCTATTGTGCTTTGCAGACATGTACATTTTGTGTGTGTTGCTATTTCCAGTTGAGGCTGAGAATGATGATGGTGACAAGCCTCGCAGCGTAGATGACCACCAGCGGTAATGAATGACCGTGCGGACCACCGGAAATGTATACCAGGGCCACACTAAAAAAGAATAAATGCGCTTCTTTCGGAGTTTTTCTTCTGATTTATTTATTTTGCTGATTGACGTTTGCCGGGATCTCGACACCCTGTCCTTTTTTATGTCAATGCAGATAGGGTAGCAGGTTGCTGAAGCCGCAACTGCGCCCATACACCAAGGTGAAGGCGAGAGACCAGTTCTCCAATTTGAGACGGCCAACATACTAACAAAGAGTGATGGGCCGTCGCACGAGCAACTGGTTCAACACCGGCCCGAGGACTAGCCAAACCGAAACCTGCTACTTTATCCAGTCACCTCACAGCACGGGAAGGAAATTCCAAAAAAATCACGCTGACAAATGGGACATGATGAACATGGAAGACTATATGGTACACTAGGCCACTGTAATACGGTATCTTATACACTTCTATACCCGAAAGTCTCGCCTTTGCAGACCAATTCCAGCCCCTTTCTTCTACCTCCGCCCAAAAACTTTAAATAAACAAAAGGAATAATCTTTTTTTAGTGGAAAGGTTTCATTGTGTTGCGCAGGCGCTGGTAGTCGAAGAGGGCCTCGATGTTGCCGACGGCGCTGATGGCCAGGTCCTTGTCCCACAGGTGCTTGTTGGCAAAGTCCATGACGTCCTTGTCGGTGATGGCGTCGATTCGGCGCTCAATCTCGCCGGGCGTCATGCGGCGGCCGGTGGTGATGAGCTGGCGGCCGACGTCCTCGGCGACGGCGGTGGTGCCGTCCAGGGACAGGAGGATGGAGGCCTTGAGCTGGGCCTTGGCACGCTCGACCTCGGCGGCGCTGACGTTGGTGCACAGACGCATCCACTCCTTGATGGTGAAGTGGACGAGGTCGTCGACGCGGGTGAACTTGTCGGTGCTCAGGTAGATACCCCAGAGACTAGAGAAGGGTTAGTATTTTGCCCAAGTGCGGCTGTGGATGTATGCTTACCCAGTATCGCTGTAGCTGGTGGAGAAGCTCATGAAGCTGTTGGCAAGGTCGTGGCGGTGAACGAAGCCGCTGAGCTTGCTGCCCTGGTGGGGAGCGTTGCCCATGGCCTTGTCATAGTTGCCAACGATAGCCTGAGTGACGAGAGCAGTGAAGTAGTCCTCAGAGTTCCAGCTGACACCCTCTACGGCGAGAGCAATGTTGGCGGTGCCGAGGGTGTCATCACGGACACGGACGTCGGAGCCGATGAAGTCGGCCTTCTTCTTGGACTGAATGTAGGCCTCGTTCTTGACGCCGGTGCTGGGGAGACCACCGAAGTGCTTCTCGGCGAGGTCGACCAGCTTCTCGTGGGGGATGCCACCGGCACCGACAAGGACCATGCGCTCGGCAGTGTAGTTGTTCTTGATATAGTTGGTGAGCTCGGTGCGGGTGATGTCACGGATGTTCTCGCGGGGGCCGAGGATGGTGCGGCCCAGAGCCTGGCCCTGGAAGGCAGTGGCGTGCAGGTGGTCGAAGACGACCTCCTCAATCTGCTTCTCGACCTCTTCGGACTCGCGGAGGATGACGTCGCGCTCGCGCTCAATTGCGGAGGGCTCGAGCTTGGAGTTCTGGAGAATGTCGGAGAGAATGTCGACGCACTGGGGGACATCGGAGTTGAAGGCCTTGGCGAAGTAGACGGTGTTCTCGCGCTGTGACACGGTTAGCCGGGTGTCCGGATGGTCTCGTGGACCTTGTCAGCACTGACCGAGGTGTACGCGTTGAGGTGAGCACCGAGGTTCTCAATCTCAAGCTCCAATTGCTGCTGAGAGCGGCGGGCGGTTCCCTGCAAAGGCGGTTAGAGTCAATTGGCAATGTGTCGGGGCGTCGGGATTGGTTCGAACCTTGAAGGCAAGGTGCTCCAGGAAGTGCGCGGTGCCGTTGTTCTCGTTCGTCTCGGCGCGAGAGCCAGCGTCAATCCACATGCCGACCGTGGACGTCTGGGCCCAGGGGGAGTGCTCGGTGGCAACCTGCAACAGTCAGATACGCGGCTCAAGGGGCGTGTCGGGGCCAATTGGCCCCCTTGGTGATGATGCTCACGGTCAATCCATTCTTCAGGGTTGTCGTCTGGGTTTTTCCGACAGTGGAAGGCGTCGCGAAGCCTCGGCGGAGAGGACCGGCGGCCGACAGACCAGCACGGGTTCGCAGACCCTGCGAGAGGTTCAAAGCTAGCCTGCGTGACGCCATGGGGAGGGATTTGGAGGTTTGACGTTGGATTGAGTGGTTTGATGAAATCTTTCCACTTGGCTCGGCAAGAAGCTTTGCTGTGCTAATTTGTGGCCTGAGGTTGGAGGTTTTCGCCTTAGTCATTCCGACCAGCTCCGACTCCTTGCCAGGGTACTGGCCAATCACATGCCTTGCTTATCAACTAAACTCAAAGCAAATAGTGTACATCTGTCAGCTCGTGCATGCCAATAAATGTTCGAAAATAAAATAAAAGGTATTCCCGTCTCATTATTCTCATATTTTAATTTTATTTGTGCATGTCGAAAGCGAGTTGAGAGACCGATGTTGGAGTGTGGCGAGGTCAGGTGCGCAATGCGCTTGTCGATGTACCTTGTACCTCATCTGCCACAGCTCCGCTCACAGTGGTGCATTCGTCAACAAACCAGCTGCATCCTCGATTGGAAGCTACGATCGCTCTTGTTTATGAGTAATTCATTTAGTAAAAGAATTTATCGAGTCATACAACTTCATTTCAGATAAAGATTTCATCGCCAAGAAATGCAAATCCGGATACAAACTTTTCCCCGCCTGGGTGATGTCACCGTTGTGAAGTCGAGGAAGCAAACTATAAGCGCTGCTCTCGAAGTACCTACGCATTTCACGAAAAAAGACTGGCAGGTCTCTTTGTGGCATTGCATAGATGGGGGCGAATGGCAAGACAAAGTTCTCGTTCCTCTGGCTAGGGAAGACATACCGATCGACTTGGATCTGTCCTCACTCTCGAGATTGCACTTTCAAGCCGAAGTAATATTCAATGATTCGATTCAATTTACCATAAGGTTTCGTGATTCTTCGGATCAGCCTTGGATATGGACCAAAGAAGAACATGGTCTTGAAGACGGCTACATTGTGTCACAAAGCGCATCCACGACGTCCCAGGAACTTCGAGATTTGATTCCGGACCTATCTGCGGAGTGGAAGATTGCGACTCTTCGAAGCCAGGCCCCGGATACCAGACTATGGTCTTTAACGACCAATATATCTCCGAGCTCCGCAGACAAGTCTAGCTTTAGAGATGTCGAAATCGGCCGCCCTTTCACTGACTTTCAAAAGTATGCTCACGTCGACCAGATAATCGCATCGATTCTGATTCTGTTGCTGACGAGTAGAGCAGATGGTTTGCATTGGTCAGGACTGGCATCCCTTGGATAGCTCCCAGGAAAGGCCGTTCGCGCTTGTCACTGGATAAAGGGGCAGTATTGTGCTCCTTTGCGAACCACCAGGGTCGCCATCTGGTCTTTCTCGCGCTGTCCGGGGTGGACGACATCCTGTCTTTGTTCCACAGCACAGACTCAAACACCCTTTCGCTTCATGTATGTCAGTTAATGCCTGTAATAGAACCCTGCTAAGAATTATAGGCTCGTAATGATGCTCCAGTCGAACGAGATGTCATGGTCCTGGTTGCGGAAGGACACGGGGTTGACAAAGCTATAGCCGCTGTGATATATCACGCAAGGAGTTTGATATGGAAGTATTCTCAATCTGGTGCACCTCCTCCTCAGCCCGATAGCTTGGATGGTGTCGAACCACAATGGCGAGAAAATTGGTACGATGGTCTAGGCTACTGTGAGTAATCCGATGCGTTGTAACGCGCAGTATTGACAAAATCAGGTACTTGGAACTCTCTCGGACAGAATCTTACAGAAGATAAAATTCTTGATGCTCTGACAAAGCTGGAGGAAAACGGAGTCAGCATCTCGAATCTCATCATCGATGACAACTGGCAGTCCATCGACAAGACAGGCGACAACGAACCTGGCTGGCTCAAATTTGAAGCGAACTCGGGTGGATTTCCCAGTGGTCTGAGAGGCGCCGTCTCCAAGATTAAACGCAGCCACAGAAACATTGAGCACATTTTCGTTTGGCATGCTCTGCTGGGCTATTGGGGCGGCATCTCTCCACGCGGGGAAATTGCACAGAAATATAAAACTATCCAGGTCGAACGAGAGGATAATGGTGCAAACATGACGGTAGTTGACTATGATGATATATCGAAGCTCTACGACGACTTTTATTCGTTTTTGATACAGTCGGGCATAGACGGCGTCAAGACAGACGCGCAGTGCATGCTCGACACGATAGGGAGCGCATCTGCTCGGAAAGAGCTGATCAATTCGTATCTCGACAAGTGGTCCATTGCATCGCTGCGACATTTTGGAACGACGGCTATCTCTTGCATGTCGCAGTTTCCCCAAGCGCTCTTCCACGCCTTCATGCCAAAGATCCGACCGGCTGTGGTTGCACGAAATTCGGACGATTACTTTCCTGAGGTTTCGTCGTCCCATCGCTGGCATGTATGGGCCAACGCGCATAATAGCATTTTTACACAGTATCTGAACGTGGTTCCTGATTGGGACATGTTTCAAACTGTGCACGAGTTTGCAGATTATCATGCTGCCGCAAGATGCTTGAGCGGCGGGCCGATCTACATTACCGATATACCTGGACAACACAATATTGAGCTCCTGAAGCAATTTACGGCGCTCACAACCTTGGGCAAGACGGCGATATTGCGACCGAGCGTTGTTGGGGTTGCAATGGATCCATACTTGGATTTCGATTCCGGGGTACCACTGAAGATTGGCAGTTTCCACGGTGAGCGTGACTGAGCTCCTCTTTATCTGCTTTTGCGACTAATGAATTTAAAGGATCTGCAAGCGGTGGCATCTCACTTTTGGGTGTTTTTCAGACATCTGATGCTCGGAAGTCGTGTTTGACTCCACTGACCGAGTTCCGTGGGGTGTCCCAGCATGTGTCATATGTCGTGCGAGCCTACACGACTGGCTGTGTGTCCAAGCCAATGCACTTCACGGATGACTGCACGCCATCGATATTAACCATCCCAAGTACGAAGGGCTACGAAATTTATACCGCATATGAGTTGAAGAGCTTTGAGAGTGAACAATGGGGCGTCATCAACGTTGCCAGCCTTGGCCTCATTAACAAGATGACCGGCTGTGCTGCAATCGAGTCCAGTAGCATTGGAAAGAATAGAAGGATAAACGTTAATTCGAAGCTCAGAGCACTTGGAGTTTTCGGTGAGCGACACTGGTGACGAGAGCTACAACAAAACAATGCTAACAGCCGACACAGGAGTTTACATATCCAGCCTGTCGAAAATGACGATTGATGATAATTTCATGGTTAGCATCTTCGGCCATCCAGTACCGAGACACACGGTGAAGATTTCGTCGTCCGCGAATTCTGTATTGGAGGTTGATGTAGAGACTGCTTGGAGAGAGTTGGGACTGGACAGTGGGTGGAGCAACGAGCTGGAAGTAACGGTCAACATACTTGGAGTTTAGCCAAAATACGCCACATTTTCTCCGAATGCTGGAACTGCAAGTTGAAGTAACACAGAGTCACACGATCTGCTGAGAAGGTTGGTCCCTGCATAATGACGGCAGCTGCGTCATATCTGCAGCGGCATGGCGATCCCTTGGCCTTGTGGATTTTGTTCAGTGGACTGGAGAAGCTCCAGCGGGTTTATTTACCTCAAGATAGGTGAATCGTAGCGTCTGGAACCTGCGTCCCGCCTAAATCTTTACTAGCAAACTGCCGTACACTTATCAAAGTAACAAGAGGCGGCTCTGCTGGTGCTGGTACGTAACAATTGGGTGGCAGTCCAGCACCAGTGGATGTACCCCACCATGGGCAGAAAAAAAAAAGGTCCCCTGCCCCTCACGGCATAGAAAAAAAATTTCCAGCGGTCTGCTCTGGCCAAACTTTTTTTCCTCTTTTTCTTTCGGGAAGAAGCGTCGTATCAATTTACACAAGTCGAAGAAACGCGTCTCGTTGCGAATTGTTCCATCGTCTTCAACCTCGCCATTTGCCTGTTCCTCTCTGCCATTCATTTCTCTCTCTTCATTTTTCCAGACAGACGACGCAATGGCTCACATCAACGGATCCACGATCCTCGATCACAAGAGCGCCCTCGAGGTGCTCAAGGAGTACAAGACCCTCGACGGCCTCGACCTCCACGAGCTCATGGACACGGTCAAGCACGGCGGCCTGACCTACAATGACTTCCTCGTCCTCCCGGGCTACATTGGCTTCCCCGCCTCCGAGGTCGTGCTCGACTCCCACATCACCAAGCGCATCACCCTCAAGACGCCCTTTGTCTCCTCCCCCATGGACACCGTCACCGAGCACGAGATGGCCATCCACATGGCCCTGCAGGGTGGCCTCGGTGTTATCCACCACAACTGCTCCCCCGACGAGCAGGCCGACATGGTCCGCAAGGTGAAGCGCTATGAAAACGGCTTCATCCTCGACCCCGTCGTCATTACTCGCACCACCACCGTCGGCGAGGCCAAGGCCCTCAAGGAGAAATGGGGCTTTGGTGGTTTCCCCGTCACTGGTACGTTTCTTGCTCTTTGCTTCACATGCACCACACATCGACTACTTCACATGATTCTATACCTTTACATTTAACTTTCGTTCCACCGCATAGACTATTGTCATGGGGACTACCCTTTTCTATGATTGAACCTTATTCACGCATTTTTTCTGGACATGCCCAATTGCATACAAAGGCTAACATGTCTCAACAGAGGACGGAAAGCTTGGCTCCAAGCTTCTCGGAATCGTCACCAACCGTGACCTACAGTTCGAAGACGACGAGAACGCCACCGTTGCCGATGTCATGGTTACGGACCTTGTCACCGCCCCGGATGGCGTCACTCTTGTCGAAGCCAACAAGATCCTTGCCAAGTCCAAGAAGGGCAAGCTCCCCATTGTCGACAAGGACCAGAACCTCGTCTCCATGATCTCCCGCTCCGACTTGACCAAGAACCAGCACTTCCCTGTTGCTTCCAAGCTTCCCGACAGCAAGCAGCTCCTCTGCGCCGCCGCCATCGGCACCCGCCCCGAGGACAAGCTCCGTCTCAAGAAGCTTGTCGACGCCGGTCTCGACGTTGTCATCCTGGACAGCTCCCAGGGTAACAGCATGTACCAGATTGACATGATCAAGTGGTGCAAGAACGAGTTCCCTGGTCTCGATGTCATTGGTGGCAACGTCGTCACCCGTGAGCAGGCTGCTGCTCTCATCGAGGCTGGTGTCGATGGTCTCCGCATTGGTATGGGCAGTGGCTCTGCCTGCATCACCCAGGAGGTCATGGCTGTCGGCCGTCCCCAGGCCGCCGCCGTCTACGCCGTCAGCGCTTTTGCTGCCCGCTTCGGCGTTCCCTGCATCGCCGATGGTGGTGTTCAGAACGTCGGCCACATTGTCAAGGGTCTTGCCCTTGGTGCCTCCACTGTCATGATGGGTGGTCTCCTCGCCGGTACCACCGAGTCGCCTGGTACCTCCTTCGTTTCCCGAGAGGGCAAGCTGGTCAAGGCTTACCGTGGCATGGGCTCCATCGATGCCATGCAGGACAAGAAGGCTGGCAGCGGTGGCAAGGACAGCCAGAAGAGCAACGCCGGTACCGCTCGTTACTTCTCCGAGGGTGACAGCGTCCTCGTTGCTCAGGGTGTCTCTGGTGCCGTTGCGCACAGAGGGTATGTATTCGCCGTTGCCGCTCACTGAATTCCGCTAACAAGCCACGCAGTTCCATCAACAAGTTCATTCCTTACCTCGCTGCTGGTCTCAAGCACTCCATGCAGGACTGCGGCATGCGCAGCCTGGAGGAGCTCCACACCTGTGCTACCAACAGCACTCTGCGCTTCGAGATCCGCACTGCCAGTGCTCAGCTCGAGGGTAACGTTAACATGGAGTCTTATGAGAAGAAGCTCTATGCTTAATTGGAATGCGATGATGTCAAAAATGAGGATGATGGGATGACCAAATGGGAGGAAATGATGCCTTTTGCTTTTCTGGAGTCAAAATTTGGGTATTTTGAAAAAAGTACAACTAGACACGTAAAGATTTTTCGAATGTGCTACACAGCACCGGTATTCCCCGTACTTGCCAGCGAATAGTACATGAACATATATATAATGAAACGAATTTATGCCGTTATGCTGCTCTACGGAAGTGCTGTCCCCCTGCCGGTTGAAGTCCCGCCCCTCAACGGGGCTTTTCTCATGTCGTTTTCTCCTTTGTCATTCATATCACGCATGTTAACCTTCAGGCCGTCTCCGCCGCTGCCGTCCTCTTTGCCCGCTTGTCCTGATGCCCATCACCTTTATCCTCTGCTGCCGCCTCCCCGCCCTCCTTGCGCGTCGTCCTCTTGCTCAGAATCACGTACTCGGGCTCAATGACTTTCTCCCCGCGCAGCCTCCGCGCCCGCGGCGAGCTGTCATCAACGTCAAACCCCAAACGTTCATAAAAGCGCCGCGCGTGCGCGTTGGACACAAAGCACGTCAGCATCGTCTTTTCGAGCGTGGCGATGCGGTCCGCGGCGGCAGTGACGTGCGCCATGAGCAGCCCGCCTAGACCAGTCCTGACAACGAAGATGTTAGCATTTGATATTGTGAATTATATAATGAGTTTATTGAGAAAGGCAAGGGAGACGGTACTTGGCCATGTCGGGGAGGAGGTGAATCTCGTAGCAGTACACGACGGGCTGGTTCTCCTCAAACGTCGGCATAAACGACGTAAACGCACGAATGCTCGGATCTGCACGACAACCATCTTGTGGCTCTGCGTCTTTACTAGAGTCGGGCGACATGCTCTTGACGAGAATGTACCGCAGGCCCGGCGAGCGCATCTCGGCGCGCTTCGCCTCGGGATGCCAGCCGACCGATGCAGCGCGGTAGTCCTGCCCGCTGGTGTGCTCGATGATGTCGTAGCACGCCTCCAGCTCCGCCTCGTTCATTTCCTCTGGCGAGCGAACGCTCATGGCGTACTTGTCTTTGGTCTGGGGATGCGTCCATGTCGGCCATGACTCTTTACTACAACCCGTGTTAGTTGCATACGGATTCACCAGAGTTGTGCGAATTTTTTTTTTCATTCTTGAAAGCGTTTCTGCAGCAGTTTGAAACAAGACATGGAATGGGAGAAAATACCTCGGTTTGATATATTCATCGGTGAATTCTTCATTGGTTAATGCGTTGGCTGCCGCAATCGCCTTCTCAGCGGCCGCGAGCTGCGCAGCACGCGTGTCGCCGCGCCGAGGGACGCGCCGTCTCACTCCCAGAGCCGCTCCCATGCCAATCCAGAAAACCAATACGCCCAAGTAAGCAGAAGAGTTTAGAAAAGAAATAAAATCGCGGATATAAAATTAATTTTTGAAAATGGTGAGTTGGAGGAGTGAACTTGTTGGATTGGAACCGTTTCTTTCAACGCCGTTTAGTCTCCCGAGGTTCCACCGGGTCCATTGACGATTTCACAGCCAATTCTTCTTCTACATCTCTTCCCGCTCCCGACGTTTCCTCCCCAAAAAGCGCTCTGCTTTCTTTTCTTATATTTTCTGTGCAATATATTTCATGTTATAGCATCGTCGTCATGAACGCCGGTTTGCGCCTCGCGTGCCAATGCCGTGGTTTCGCCACGCAGCGCTCTTCCTCCAAGCGCATCGGCGGCGCTCTCAGTCTCGATCACGTATGCTATACCTCCGCCCGGCGCCCAGCAGCCCTGCTAATCGTGCCGTTTAGTTTCTGCAAAGATCGAGAGTCGTTTCGTTTTACCGCACCATTATCCGAGGCTGTCGCGGCATCAAAGATGCACAGACGCGGCGGGAGACGCAAAAGTTTGCCCGCGATGAGCTGGAGCGCCACCGCAACGTCACTGATTTAGTAAGCCTCTTCCTTTAATTGGTTTTTTTTTTCTGTTGCTGCAGAGAAAACATGACTGACGTTTATAGCAACATATACGATATTTACTGTCTACAGGAAAGACGGAATGGGAAGCCATGGAGAGGTATATAGGGGGTATGTAATTGAGAGTCGGGACGTTGCTGATGCCCGAATATTGTAAAAATACATGAAATATAACAAAGAAGACCATAATACGACAAGCTACCAGCTCACCCGTCTATTCATCCTGTCCCAATGATGTGTTCTATGCTTTCGCTTCTTTTGTATATCGTACAAGAGGTTTCTACGCCTCTTTCTATCCTCCGCTGCACGTCGCCCTCCGCCTTGCTTTCTTCCTTTTCTTTTGCTTTATTCAATTGCCGTCGCGCGATGCGTTTAACCCTGTCGTTGCTTGTGTCGGGGGTTTGCTTTGCAGATAATGTAGAGGTGGCCATTGTGTCTCTTTCCCGCCTTGCGTCGGACAACCTGCGCGCGCATCTCCGTTAGTCTCGTCTCCATTCAGCCGTGTCCCCGTAATAGCCATACCTTGCAGTGCTCGCATCGCTTCTTGACGGAGCTGTGCACCTTCATGCCGCGAATCTGCTGCTGCGTTGTCGTCGCGGCGAGGATCCGCGAGAACGGCGCCAGCACCGCGGACTTGCCGGCGCCCAGGAGGGACGAGGCGGCCGTGGGCGCCGCGAAAAGGGCGCGCGAGGAGAGCGCGCTCGCCGAGAGTCGCAGTGTTCGGAAAATGGACGCCATTGCGGCTGTTGTGCGTGGATTGGTTTCGTCGTCGTCGTCGTCGATTCCAGACGTCCTTTTTTTCCTGACCTGCGCTGGCGCTGCCCCAGGCGTGAAGGTTGCGGGACCCAGGCACGATTTCAACCGGTTAGTTCACGTGACCTTGAAGCATCCCGATTAGGCAGTACAGCTTAGAGGAGAATAAGAATAAAAAATCCTTTACTTTAGATAGATTTTCTTTTAAAAGAATAAAGCGAGAGAAAATGCCTTGAGTTTGGAGGCGGATCATGTATTTGTCGACGCTCGAGCGGGAATAATAATGCGAGTCGGCCTGGAAAATGTACCAAAGATCAATTTCCTAATCTGCCAACTACCATCTATAAAGCCATTCCCAATAGTTCTTCTCTTTTTCTTTTCCCTCTTTCTTTTTCCTTTTCCAGGGCGCCTACGCAAATGCAACGATTAAAACCCTCGCAAAGCTACCCAAGCAATGAATCAATCAATTCAATAAAACGCGCACAGGCCGCTGCCGGAGTAGTTGGCCAACAAGCAGGTGTTCTTCCCCATGGACGCTCCTTTCTTACTCAAATCCGACGGAAGCGGCGAAGAAAATAAAAACCATAAAAAAAATAAAGAAATAAAGAAACCAAAGCAAGTAAAGCAAATGAAACAGAGGTAATAAAGACAATAAAGCAAGTCAAGTCAAGTCAAGCCAGTATGCAAAAAAGCGACAGCTCCCGAGTATCCAACCAGGAAAGGTGTTTCTCTCTCTCAAGCGAATTTCCAACACATGATGCCCCAGAAATCCAACGAGAGCCATAAAGAAGAACAAGAAATAAAAGACCTTTGAGCGCTGAATACCCTCCAAAATCTCTTCTACCAGCCCATGGCTTCCAGGACCTGGTGAGTTCTGATGGCAGAGATATACTCATGACTCTGTACCTCGCGCGCGTGCCTCGTTCGTGCCCAGACCTCGCCGTACGCATCCGCCGGCAGGTTTCGCCGGCTCATGCCCGCCTCCGCCTGCGTGCGCTGCCGGGCACGGGCATACCAGTCCGCCTGGTGACTGTCATCGAACATCTTCCCCCACAGCGGCGCGCCACCGCGCGTCACCAGTTCCTCCAGCGAGGGCAGGTTTCTGAGCGAATCCGCATGCATCTTGTTATCCCGCCGCAGAGGAATAACATGCGGCGTTATCACGGGGCCAGCGGCACCGCTGCCATTGGGTGCCTGCAGCGTCGCGGCCTTGGCGTGCTCGTGCTCGTGCTCGTCGCCGCGCCAGGTCGATATCAGCTTCATGAGCCCGTGTGCATCTGCGTGGATCGGCGCGTCTGGGTTATGCGTCGTGCCGTGCCAGTTCGATACGAGCGTGCTGAGCAGCGCAATCTTCCACGGCCGCATGTCGTGCGGCTCATTGTCGAGGAGGCTCTGCAGACTACAGCCTGCGCACACGCGGCGGTGCGGGTCGACGCGGCGCGTGCCCGCGGGGAAGAGCTCAAAGAGCATCTCGTATCCGCACGAGCTGCAGAACGGGAGGTAGCAGCCCATCTCTTCGAGGTACCACTTCTCGTCGTCGAGATTCGTCTCCAGGCCCAGGCGGATGGGCTTGGTCAAGTCAAACAGGGCCTGGTGCTTTGTCACGTCATCGGATGCGCCGCCGTGTTCGAGATAACGGTACACGCCGTCAAAGAAGGACGGCATGCTAAGTGGCGGGTTGGGGAGGCGGAACAAAAATTGCCGCAGCGCTTGGTCGGGCTCGAATAAAAGGCCAAGATTCATCTCGCGCGCCTTGAGGAGGCCTTTGAGCAGGATCGCATACACGCCGCGCTGGACAATATCCAGATCCATTGAGTCGGCTGAGAGCCCGTACTTCGGGTGCTGGCCGTCGCCCACTGTCAGGCCGCGGTGGAAGCTTGGATAAAAGTCAAACGCAGAAATTGGCGAGGCGTTTCTGAGCTTTCGCTCTTCATTAATTTCGTAGATGAGATTCAAGATGGGGATCAAGTCACCCAGGTGAATCAGGGGACAGTTGTAAACACCGAGCATTGTCAAGTTCGGACAAGCGCGTAGCACAATGGCTAAAATTCGTCGATCCAAGAACGGCGTATTGCACAAGTGTAGAACCTGCGTAGTCTTCTTCTGGTTGAAAATCTTGAGCACTGCGAGGGCTGGTTAGAAACAATGGTAGCCGATCAAAGTGAGCAGCACACTCACAAAAGAGCTCCAGTCGAGTGGCGCAATAAATCATCTGCGGCTCGAACAGCGCATACGATGGGCGAGAAATAAACTGATTGGCCTTGAAGATATTCTTGATCTTCTTGATGGACTGCACCGCCGCGAGCGTCTGCGCGTTGCCGAGTTTGGCGGGCTGATGCAGCAGTCGATGATCAGTACCTGCGGTGCCGTTCCCGATCAGTTTTCGCAGACTGTACAGGTTGGCGAGCGCTGTTTCTTCTCTCTGAATTGCATCGTTGTGCCAACTCGTAAACGGCCGGGCGGCGTTGAAGCCATACGGGTCCGAGAGCCTGGTGCTCATCATCTCCCCGACGGTGAATTCGGGACTCACGCTGATGAATACCCCGGCGGGGCCCAGGTTCTGCAATCGTCCGGCGTAGAAGTCAAAGTAGTTGACGCTGGCGCCGAGGATCACCTAGATCCGCCGCGACGCCAGCGCCAAGTGCAGCGCAGAGGTGTGGCCGGCCGCGAAGACGAGGCTGATGATGCGTGGACCAACCGCATGCGCGGTGATGAGTTCTTCAAGAGGCGAGAGGTCGGATGCCTCAAACTCCAGTTCTTCGCGAAGAAGAAACGGTGCTCTCGTTATTCGCACTCCCGGCGTCTCGCGAAGTCGTCGGCATACCATGTCTCGCCAGGCATCAATGACGTCCCGAGGGCTTTGTTTTGTAGAAGACGGATGAAATCCCTCTTTTTCAAGTCTCTCTCTGGAAAGCCTCATTCCGTAATTATCCTGCTTTGGTGCGTGGACTATCGCCTGAGGGACAGCTGCCTTCCTCCTTTTCGCCATGGTTGCTGTGAGAAGTCAGAATTTGAGGAACAAACAAGCCGGAGAGAAAATAAAAACAACGGATTGATTGGGCCCGAGAAAGGTAAAACGCGATGAGAGGGTGGGAACAAATGAAGCAGTGGGTGTGAAGGAAGAAACGTTGCAGGTGCAGGTGGCAGAGGAAGAATTACGTCTCATGAATGATGGGCGTGAGAGTGCAGAAGATGACACCGCCGCAGATGATGGCATACCTTTCTTGTATGAAACGAAGGAGAGAATTCAATATTTTTTTCTCTTAAAAAACAGTAAGATAAAGTGTAGCTCGTACGTTTTCTCACTCTTCCAAGTAGATGAGGCTTTCTCGGTGTTGAAGATGAGATGTGTTTGTGCACGCATGCGCATGTGCGCGAGCAGGCGGCAGCCGCGAGGATGCCGTTGCTGTGCAAGACTTTAACCTGTTGATACGTGCGTGTGGCTGCACGACGGATCAGCGATTCGTTTTAAAAGGAAAATGGAGAGGAAATTAAATACAACGGTGGCCTATTTTTCTTGATTTTTCTTTATTTGTACCACTTTTAGTATTTTCCTTATCTTGGCTCTTTTTATTATTTTCCCTGCTTTTATATAACCATGTCTCTTGCTTTTCTTGTTTTCTCTGATTTATTTACTGCATATAAAACGGTACTGATTTATAAAAATTAAAAGAAATAAAAAGAAA
The DNA here is from genome assembly GCA_002796755.1 of Paracorniculantispora psalliotae. Classification (NCBI taxonomy): domain Eukaryota; kingdom Fungi; phylum Ascomycota; class Sordariomycetes; order Hypocreales; family Cordycipitaceae; genus Paracorniculantispora; species Paracorniculantispora psalliotae. Next base: position 1,328,556 of record PHFE01000107.1, read on the forward strand.
GAACCCCCGAGAAGAATCTTGGTTTCCATTGGGCGTTGCCCAGGATCAGCCAGTTGCTACCTCGGTCATGCCAGACGGCATGACTCACTGCAGAAGCGGTCATAGCAAGAATTTTCATTATCAAGGAGCAAAAACAGAAATAGAAATGAGGACACATCATACAAACTGGCCTCTTCGGCAAGTGATGCCTTCGCTCACGCTGCTTCTCACATTATACTTGCAGAGGCAGTTGGCGTGCTAAATTCACGATGCGATTAACTACGAATCCGGCTCAACTTGCGAGATTGATCCATTTTCTCTGCTCCCATACTCCTTCTCCTGAAGCAAAAAACTACACCGGTTGCAATTCCCTTCACGTGTGACGTCTTCAAGTGAATGGCTTCGACGGGTCCAGCTCACGCTACGAAAGAGGCAAAAGAGGGTCGCGGCGCTGCATCGGTGCGTGGCCTGCAGGCTCCGAGCGATCCGCATCGACTCCTTCCCCACTGGATTCGGCTTCATATATTGCTCCGGAGTCTTTTTCAGAGGCCATGCTGTGTATTTTTGAGACTTTCTGACGTACCGTGCTGATTAGTTCATGAGGCGTAAGATCTTGCAAGAACAACGTGGTTGTGGCGTGATGCGGTGTACACTCCATGACCTCGCGTGAACTTCACGACCGACTTGGGCAGTGCAAACATGCCACCGTACAGTATCATATGTCACCTCTCAGGATTTTTTGTTTGGGGGGTTCACTGTTGTACGCACAGCTTTTGCGCGCCTTCTCGTCAATAGCACACCACCCCCGCCCACGTAATGCGATATGGGGGGCGAGCAAATCAGCGCTTTGCTTTTCTGCGCAGAGTATCCGTCCGAGCATCACTTCTTCATTCATTCATGGCACTCGTGACCGATGGCGACTAGCTTGGCATATATTGGGTGGCGCCCGTCATGCAACCCGAAACCGTGCACCTCAGACGGCTAGTGGCTGCTTCAGAGGGTGGCCAGCCAGGTTCTTGCTAGCAGAATGGCCAATCGTGTCAAAAGGGCGTCCTTGCAGAAAAAGGCAGGTAATAATATTGGCGGGTTTATCTAGAGCCACGTCGTCATCGTGGCGAGCCGCCTCTGCCATATGGCATGTTTCTCCCTGGAATACGATACGTATCCGCCCTGCAGTTACTTACAATCGTGATTCTGCGGTGCAGACTTGGCCGTCAACGACACATGGCAAGGCCCGCTCGAGAACGGGATGGCAATGCACGCACGGAGCGCCAACGCCGGTACTTGTGCCTGGCGTGCAGCCCAAACGCATTAGAGCAGCCCTTAGCCTGTAGTTTGGTAGAAAGGGCGTTTTGTGGCGTTTGCATTGGCATGGCACCAAAGTCAACTTGCAAGCCCAGCGATGCGACATTGGCTGGAGGTCGCCCTCGCGCTCCAGCACAACCACTCGCTGTGGTGGTGGTGTACTGAGTACGGATACAGAGTGTAGGAAATCACCCTTGATACCGCCATCTGCAAGCCCGTCGTAGTCGGTAGCACCATGCAGAATCCGAGCTAAGAGGTCGGATCAGTTGGTGCTTGCAAGGGGCTCATTTTTCTCAAGAATGCGATGCAGGTGCATGTTGCCTAGCAAAAGAGACGATCGTTGTTGATTGTCTCCACGAGGCACCAGTCATGGCCGTTTTAAAAGTTTTCAAGTGATACGAAGAGATTTCGCAGCAAGTGCTCCGTAACGGGAGGTGATATTAATCGCGACTCCAATAACAGCCGCCAAAAGAGTCATCGGGCCTTGTGACGTCTCGGTGCGCCGCCCAGGGTGTCCTCTTTTCCTGCTGCACTGTGTGTGGGTAGTGTGCTGGCCGTTCCACTTAAAAAAAGATCAATGGGGCTCAAATTTGCTCTGCCAAAACGGTTTGAGATGGCATGGCATGCGGACCTTGCTCACGTTCTTTTGGTGGTACGATTTATGGTTTATTCCCGAGATTGTGAATGGTCGTGTAAAAGATGCGGCGTGATGCGCAATATCGTAGTTTTGGTTTCTAGTGCGTACATGTTGACTTTGCTTCTTCTTTCTCAGTATGCGTGGTTGCCTGGCAAGGACAGGCAAAGTGTTTATCGCGGTATGAGCTATCAAGCTGCCGGGAAGCGGTCGGAGTGGCGCTGCCTGTGGGACTGGCTAGCCCGCCTGGGCTTGATGGGCTGCAGGAAAAGAAAAAAAAACGAACATCCTTTGTGTGGGACATCCTGAGCTCATGGCCAGCCAAGCCTATCAAATTGCAGCTGGCCGTGAGACAAAGTCGTTGGGGCTGCGACACGGAGCTGGGCGTCAGTTTTGTTGTCTAGGCGGCAGCGGTGAAAAGGTGATTCGTCACCAGGATAGAGCGGGACGGTTTATATTCTTGATACATTGCGCCAGGCACATGCCAATTAGCAGCCAGGACATGGCACAGCGTGTTCAGCCACCAGCCACGAATTGTGGCCTGGAGGACGCCGGCTGTACTCTGTCGCCGTGCTGCAGTTCTTGCGGCCAGCAAACCCCTTCCGGAACCCTGGTGTGGTTTGGAATCCTGGGTTGCCTAGGCTGTCAGTTGTGTGCGGCCTGAAGAGTGAAGCGCTTGCCCAAACAGGGCTGGACCAGAAAAATGGAAGATTGCAAGTCGTAAATCGGACCAAATCTGGGTATTGGTTGTGACGCTACCAAATTGGAGTGGGCGAATGGAGGTCCCCCCCAGTACGGTTTTGGCGCCAGGCTATGATTGCGCTGGGCCATCTCATTTCCTCGGGGCCATAATTTCCGGCAGCCCTCTGGAGGGAGGCTCGGTCAATCTGCAAGAGGGCGACCAGACCAGGGTGAAGCGCACCATACGGCGGCCAAGGGACTGGCAGGTGCCTGTTTCAGAAAAGGGGGCTGTTGCGCTGGGCATCGCAGCTTGTCGACCGACTGAGCTAGTGCTTGCGCGGGAAGACTATCGCAATGACTATTGCGGCCAGGAGGGGGGCCTGCCCGGACAACGTGGTTTGAAGGCGGCGAAATGCTGGAGAAGAGGCGGTGATGAATAAGATCCCTGGGGGTGTGGTTTTAAGGCATGTTGCATCAAGAATATCAGGCAAATCAAGAGCGGTAGAAACAATATAAAACAACTTGCCTGTCAAGAGATGGTAGGTTTACACCCCTAGAAATGGCCAAAGACGGCAATGCGTGGTTATTATAGTATCGATTCTCTTGGAAGGGTTGGTTTCTCTCATTGATGTCATTCACGCAGACCGGAACTTATTTACGAGATCAACAGGAGCCAGAGCTGAAATGGCTGGACCGACAAAGCAAAGACGGCATCGGCAGCGGCCGCTGCTGTGCAGATACGGGTCCGCCCTACATCCGCTGATGGATATTTGCCTAAAATCTGGGTATGTGTCTGTGCAGTGGTTGAGCCGAGTATTGGTTTCGGTAGATTTGATAATATCGGTCAAGAAACTCGATGGGGATGGTTCTTGTAGGGTCCCCGGATGTGTAGGGTTTATATTAGCAGAGCGCCAGAACCCCAGCAGTTCCTTACTTGAGCGGCCACGGATTCTGGAGTGAACCCCGTGCATTTGGCATCCCGCAGCTGGATCCTGTGCGGCGTGACAGTCGGCCGGCGTTGTGGGATCAGGTCGCATTGAACAAAGGAGCGAGGGCCATGTCGCAATAGCGGCGCGGTATCAGCGCAGCAGTGGTGTGGGAGGCACGTAGAAAGTGGCGGCGTGGGATTGCATGTCATGGCGGGATGGCAATGAAGATCGGATCGAAAGAAAAGAGTCCAAGCAGAGGGTTGAGAGTGTTGTCTCAGCCACAAGACGACAAGACGGAAATGCTGCTTGTGTGTGATATCGAGAGTTGCCCAATCGGTATTGGTACTGCGAATGTCGTGGTCGTACTGATGCGTAATCCGAGGGGTTGAGAAGCTGTGATAAAAGCCGACTAGGATAGAGGGACCCATGAATACACGATGGATCATTGGCCGGGTCTAGCAATGAGATGAATGAAAGAGAGCAACCCATGGCAAGCCATTGCAAGCCAGAGACACACTAGGGAAGCCATCTTGCGGTGCTGGAGCGGGTCAGTAATGTTCGAATAAAATAAGGCCCACTCGCTTAACGCTGCACGGGCCAGTTAGCGCTGTTCTTGGGCGGAACCCTGGCAACAGAGGCCCCAGGGGTCTCAGCGCTGGTGGGTTTCGTTTTCTTTTTTTTTTGGTGCAGCGCGAGGCATGCTTGGCATCGCGGGTCACTGCCGAAGCGGCGGACAGAGCAAGTCGAGGTGTGTGTTTTTGTGTGTGAATACGAGAAGTTTGAGTACGGAGGGAGTAGTGACGAGGAAAGGTGATGATGACAAAGCAGAGATGAATAAGCACAGCAAACAAAAGGGACAGAGATGAATAGAAACGGGCCGGCAGATGCCTGTTTGCTGCCAGCTGGCAGACCAATGGTTGGTGGCGGGCCGGCAGTGCATGAGCCCATCACCGATGCAGGTACCTGAAGCTTGAGCGGCGGATACTAGTGCGGTCAAGGTATTGGATGTACAGTATGCGCCAGTCAGGAGATAGGGCAAATGAATTAAAAAGAATTAAAGAAAGTATGAGCAACTGGGTAAATGCGTATCTGGCAGAAACAGCGGGCAACCCTCTTGAAAGCAATAGGCCCCATCCAATCGTCCAATCCCGTCTGCGAACAACATCTCGGTCGTGGCACAGGCTGCCTCGGACAGCACATCACGTTGCCTTCTTCTTCACAGCGCACAAAGGCTGGTGTGAATGTGTAATAACAACTCCCTTTGGTCATGTCTAGCCATGTGCCATCTCCCAGGGGCCTCCTCAGACCAGGTCTCTCCTGTGCCCCCCTCTGCAAATGAACCCTTACATTGCTTGCCCGTATTCACCAGTTGAGCAGCCCCATGCTACATACTACACGGGCCCAGTGTTTCTTGCACAGTGCCAGACAGTATGTACCAGAGTGACCAGACTGCTACCAGCACCAGACTAGCATGCTAGCAATGCAATTTTTAATTGTCCGAATTTTTCAGTGTGCAAGTTAGCTTTGATAGTCCCCTACCAGGCTAGCACTACTACTGCTACATTGCACACCCACCACCGTGCCCTGAACGTCCGCGACCCCCCCTCCTCCTTGAGTCCTGGCCCACCCCAGTCAGAGCACCTTGTCCGCCGGCTGGGGCACACCATCTGGGCGGGCGCACCCACCTGGCACCACCTGGCACCACCTGCGACCGACCTCGCAAGCTTGGAGCTGTTGCTGCAGAGGAGGGGGAGGGTAGCAACAGCGCCAGCTCCAGCAGCAAGCTCCTCCAATTTGCATTGTTGCCCTGGCTGGCTCCAACCCTGGCTGCCACCCTCTCACCCTCCTCAGCCGCCCTTTGCAATCCAAATAAGTACCCCCCATCGTCCCCTTCCGCCTCGTGCTCCCTCCTTCTCCTTCTCTCACACACCATCCTCTGTTCTCATACATCTTCGTGGACGCCTTTTTCTGGTTCCCGGTTTTTCTTTTATACCATCCGTCTTTCTTTGTTGTTGTGATACCCACTTAAGATACCCAATACTCTACTTTTAATCCAGAAAAATGGCCGACATTCAGAAGCCCGTTGAGGTCCCTGCCGCCGCTGTCGAGCAGGTTCCTGCCGTTGTCCCCGAGACTGCTGCCGTCGACGCTCCCGTCGCCGCCGAGCCTGTCGAGGCTGTTGCCGCTCCCGTCGAGGAGGCCAAGGCCGAGGAGGCTGCTGTTGAGGAGCCCAAGGAGGAGGCCAAGCCCATCGAGGAGGGCCACCTTGGTTACAAGGCCCAGGGCCTGAGCTTCCCCAAGTAAGTACACGCGAACCGCTTTGTGTCGAGCAGCAATCTCTAACAGTACCAAGGAACCTGCTCGGTAGCAAGGAGTTCTTCTTCTTCGGCTCTGACGCCGTCGAGGCCAAGGCCCTCGAGGCTTACAAGAAGGCCCAGAAGTCCGCCGAGGGCGCCCTCGACAACATCTCCTGGGCTGCTCACACCGGCAAGGGTCTCCTCTTCTCCGGTGACAAGAAGGCCCCCAACAACGTCATCAACCTGGTCAGTCGCCGCACTACAATAACAGACCCGCGCAAACAGACACACTAACACCAAATCCAGGCCCACGCCACTGAGCCCGAAGTTGACGGCAACAAGTTCCACCTGACCGCCAAGGGCAACAAGCACACCTTCAAGGCCGCTAACGTCGCTGAGCGTGACAACTGGGTTGCTCAGATTAAGGCCAAGATTGCCGAGGCCAAGGAGATTGCCACCTCCGTCACCGAGTCTGAGGCTTACAAGAACACCCTCGAAAGCTTCAAGCCCGCTCCTAAGGAGGAGGCCAAGGCTGCTGAGCCTGCTGCCGCCGCTGAGGAGACCACCGAGGCCCCCGCCGCCGAGGAGGCCGCCGAGGAGGGTGAGGCTGCCAAGGAGGAAGCCAAGACTGAGGAGCCCAAGCGCCGCTCTGCCAGCCGCAAGCGCGCTTCTTTCTTTGGATTCGGCAAGAAGGACGTCCTTCCCAAGGAGGAGGCCAAGACCGAGGAGACCCCCGCTGAGGTCGCTGAGGTCGCCACCGAGGCTGAGGCCACCGAGGCCAAGGCTGAGGATGCTCCCGTTGAGGAGGCTGCTGCCGCAACCGAGGCCACCGAGGAGCCTGCTGTCGAGGCCACCAAGCCCGCTGCCAGCAAGCGCAACAGCTTCTTCGGTGGTGTCTTCTCCAAGAAGGAGAAGAAGGCCGCTGAGCCCAAGGCTGCTGATGCCACCGAGCCTGCTGCCGAGGAGACTGAGGCCGCCGCTGAGACCGCCCCCGTCATCCCTCCCGTTGACACCACCACCCCTCTTGCTGATGAGGTTGCCGCCGCTGAGCCCACCGAGGCCGCTGTCGCCGAGACCAAGACCGACGTCAAGGAGAAGCGCAAGTCTTCTCTTCCCTTCTTCGGCAAGCGCGACGCCTCTCCCTCCAACGGTGAGGCCAAGCCCAACGCTTTCTCCAAGCTCCGCGCCACCATCAACCGCAAGAGCTCCGCCAAGACCGAGGAGGTCAAGGAGGAGGCCGCCAAGGCTGAGGAGACTGCCCCTGAGGCTGCCACCGATGCCCCGGCGACCACTGAGGAGACCGTCGCCGACATCAAGGAGGAGGTCGCCAAGGCCGTCGAGGGCGAGAAGGCCACCGAGGAGGCCCCTGCTGCCCCCGCCGTCACTGCCTCTGCTTAGATGGCAGATCGACGTGGCTTCGCTTGACGCCCGCAAGACGGATCGACTCTTCGATGATTGTCACACGAACAAACCCCTACACATTTAATTCGAGAAAAAATATACCCACACACGCATGAGAGGGTTGGGAATGGAAGGATGGCTCTGCATTTCTTCACAAGATACCAAGATACCCTGTCAAGACTGCTTTCATTGATACCATTTTCCATACTGTTTTGCACCAGGCACTACGACGGAAGACTTCTTTTTTTGTTTTTGAGAAAAGCATTGGCCAGCCCAATGACGAAAAAAAATACACAGTTTAGTTATACGCATTTGGTCTGTTTTGTTCGATACCCGGAGGAGGAGATTATAGTAATACCTAATTCAACTGCTGTGTCCATTATTTTTTCTGACTGATGCATTCGAACCTATTGTGACTATGAATCAGGATCCCTCGAAGGTGGTCTAATGTTGCCGTAGCTAACTTGTCTGCTTAGCCTGAAGAGTTCACCTTGGAGAAGCGCTCCTCACTGCTTGTGAGGTGTGATGTGCGCCGCGCAGCACCATTGACCACCAGGGTTCATCACAAGCACAACTATTCACCATCAACCAAACGGTTCAATTAGAAGGCGTAACTCGTGTATTGTAAGCCTCCATGCAAGAGGGGTATCTGCTAATATGTGTGCGTGTGTGTGTGTGTATAAAAATCCGGTCGTGTATCCAGCCTTCACTCTGTAGGCCACCTCCTGTCTTCGTACCCTATAAGAAGCCGTGTATATGCAATCCGCAAACCTGCAATCTCTTGTGCAAGCTACCCTGAAAAGATGCAAAAAAAACAACAAAAACAACAACGATGCCTATCCTCGTGTATATAAAGGCAATCTGTTAACAAAAAAAAATCAAAACAATCACTGTTTGGGGGAAAAAGAGCAGAAAACGAAAATGTCTGAAAAAAGCCGACCCAAATCTTTCATGTACTTCATCTTCCGTTGCCGGAAATGCGTTTGCCATAATAACAAAAATTCGCGCCGTTTTTGGGTTGTATAAAAAGAAGGGGAAAATAAAATAGAATATCATGATACAATGAAGAAGAAAATGGGTATTCTGCGTATGGTAGCATACCGGGTTGTGAGAATAAAAGGGGTTGTAAAAATTGCGCCGTCGCTTTGCAAAATGCTTGACCAAAAGTAACAAGTTGAAGAAGGAGAAAAAAGTCGCACGCTCAGTCATTAAAAACTCCAACTGCGAAAGAAGAATGCAAAAGAAGAGGAAGAAGAAGATGTAAATAGTTTTGGTGAATCAAAATCGCACATCAGAGCAGCGTCGTCTCGTCGACGGCCAGCGTCCTGTACTGGTTCACCAGCTCATCAATACGCGGCAGCAGCTCCGGGATGCGAAACGGCTTCGAGATGACGTCGTCGATGCCCGCCGCTTTCGCATTCGCAATCTGCTCCGGACGCGCGTACGCGGTGACGGCAATGATGGGGATGTGCCCTGTAATGATGCCCTGGCGCTCGAGGTCGCGGATGCGGCGCGCGCACGTCACGCCGTCCATGACGGGCATCTCGAGGTCCATGAGGATGACGGAGATGTCGACGCCGTCGCGCTCGCGTCCCGTCCAGAAACGCGACCGCTGCAGCGTCTCCAGCGCCTCCTGGCCGTGGTTGGCGACGAACGTCGTGTTGCCGCAGTGGACGAGCTGCCGCTGGAGAACTTTTTGGTTAACAATATTGTCCTCGACGATGAGCACGTCGTACTGCGGCGTGCCCTGGGATGGGGTGTGTGTCTTGCGCGCGGCGGCCTGCTGGCTTTGTGAGGGGGACGACGCGGTCTGGGCGGGGGATGAGCCGGCGGCGACGGCGGCCTGGCGGCACTGTCGTGGGAGGGTAAAGCACGAAAGCGGTTCAAAGGGCTCCGAGGCGTCCTCGCACTGGCGGCTTTGAATGTAGAAGCTGAATTTGCTGCCTTGGCCGGCCACGGACGTCACGCCGATTTGACCGCCTTGCATCTCCGTCAAGATACGCGAAATGAACAGGCCGAGGCCAGAGCCGCCGTACTGCACATGTGTTCGGGGCGTGGCTTGGTGGAAGCGCTGGAACAGAATCTTGAGCTCTTCTTCCGCGAGGCCCGGGCCGGTGTCTTCGACGGTGCAGTGGATGTTGACCCTGTCGCCCGTGCCCCATTCGTCTTCATCAAGGTCGATCCCGCTACCCATTTGGTTGGTGCTTCGCGCAAAGTAGCTGCTCTCATCCGCGACCTCGGAAATCTCGCGCGACGCACTCATGTGGACCTTGATTTGGCGAGTCTGGCGCCCTTGCGTGAACTTGATAGCGTTCGTCATCAAGTTGATGAGAACTTGCCGGAGACGAGACGGGTCTAGCTTTGTCCATTTAATACCGTGCCGGGCAAAGCTGTCGTCGACTCTGAAGTCAAAGTCAATGTTATGAGCGGCCAGCTCAGCCTCAAACATCTTGAGCGTCCTTCGCACCACTCGGACTGGTTGCTCTGTTACGGGGGTGACCATAAGCAAGCTGGAATCCAGCTTGGAAAGCGTCAAAACGTCATCAACAATGCGTTTCTGGTGGCTTGCGCAAAGGTTGATTGTGTTTGCTGCATCGAGGCAGCTCTCGAGAAGAGATTCAACGTCCTGAGCATTGCGGGTGTTGAATGCCGTGATGTTGTTGGCAATCTGATCCGCGCACTGCAGAATGGCGGAGAGCGGGTTGCGCATCTCATGGCTGGTAATGTCGATGAAATTTTCTTGCTGCCGCTTGAGCTCGACGGCTTCTTCACGGCGCTCGCTTTGCACTCTTTCTGCCCATTTCTGAGAGGAAATGTCAGTGATGCAGCCAAAGATGGACTTGAGACTGCCATCCGCATTCTGCTCGGGGAAAGCACTCATCAAAACCCAAGTGTCCATGGTGCGGTCCCCTTCTTGGCCGACCACGTTGAATCGAAATTCTTGGGAAACGGTGACCTTCTCTTCGACCAAAGTTGTCCATGCTCGTTCCAAGGCCGCCCTGTCATCCTGCTGCACAAGATCCATCCAAGGGTCCTCTAGATCAGTGCGGGCTTGACGCGAAATTTTCCACCACATGTCGTTGCAGTAATTAATTTTGCCAGCTGCGCTGGCCATGAACATGCCGACGGGTGCGTAGGTGGCCATTTTGGTGAATCTGTATTCGCTTTCGTTGACCTCCTGTGTTCGTAAAAGGAGCTGCATCGAGAGCTCTTGTCGGTCCTCGGCGGCAAGCTTAGCTGCCATCTGACCACGCTTGATCTCTTCTTCAAACAGCACAACAGAAGCCATGGAGGTTGCGAGCTGTCTTGACAAAAGATGGATAAACAGCTTGTAATCGTCGTCATATGGTCGCCTGGGGTTGACTCCAACAATCAGGAAATCGGTGATGGATTCGCCGCCGCTCGTGGAGATGATGGGATGGATGACAATTGTTCTACAAGCCTCGCCAAACCCTCGCCACTGGATACCTTTGATGAGTTCTTTGGGCAGAGTGCCATCTTGCTGACACAAGACGATAGGGACACCGCCCATGCTGATCGACTGTCTCATATACGGCGCAAAACCCTCCTCCGATGTGCGCAGATCTAGCGTCTTGGGTGCTGCAGGATGGCCTTCTGGTGCTCCAGAAGATGCCTCGAGAGTGAAGTGGGGTGGAGGTGCCACGCTGCCAGACAGGACAGAAGAGATGTCACTCTCAGCGTCGTCTTTGAGTGTCGAATAAATGAGATTGAATGGGACATCAAACTCATTGTATTCCAGCCCCTGCTGAACCAGGGGCCAGAATGCGCTCACAGTGGTCGCAGTTGCAGTTCGCTCGCCAATCTCTCTTAAAGTAAGCATGCGTCTTTCATTGATCTTCCGGCGAGTGTTTTCGAACGCGGGGCTGTAAAGTCCTACAACTTGGCCATCGCTTCCAACGACTGGCACGAGGGACCATGAGAAGTATGTCTCCTCGAGGTACTCATCTCCATCTCGACGTAAAAACAGATGATTGTCGTGCTTCATGGTGGCCTGGCCAGACTCCCACGCGCTTCTGAACACAGGCTCAATGTCGTCGTACACCTCTTTCCAAGCGTCAAGATTTTTCATGCCCATGATATTGGGATGCTTCTTGCCGGCAATTTCAACGTACGCGGCGTTGTATATGCATATATACTCGGGTCCCCAGTAGAGCGTAGCAGGGTGAGGGCTGCCCATGACAAGATTAGAGAGCATCCTCAGCTCATGGGACCATTCCTCGATGGGGCCAAGAGGTGTAGAAGCCCAGTCCAATGTCTTGGCCAGTTTGATGTGTTCGGGCAGAGAGTCGCTCATGGGTATTCTAGTCCAGTCAAAGTAAGGTCGCAGCTCTTTGGACTGAAGGACTTGGTTGGTGAACTCGTCAGGGTGTCCGGGCTGTGTACTGTTTGCTTGGTCAATCAGAGCTCTCCCAAACTTATCGACTCGGTAGTCTTCTGCCGTCTCAACGGCAGCTTCCCCAAAATAGTCTGCTGGTTCCACCTCGGTCGCCGCTGTTTCTGCAAGTGTCTCCAACTCGGGCGGGTTGGTATCCTCGTCCATACACTCAGGGGCATCGGCACCAGCAACGCTTTGATCAGAATAGTCGGGTGATTCACTGAGGTTGATGGCGCCGGATATGAAACGAAATCGTTGTCTGACGGTTGATTTGGTCCAAGTGATGCGTCCATACTCGCAAGAAGGGAAGCCCAGCTCTGGCTGTTCTGCAGTTGGCGTTGAGCACAAGGCCCATTCTTTGAAATGACCGAATTCAGTAGTCGTCGGGTTGTTATTGCAGCCGGTGTTTAATAAAGGATGTAAATCGTGACAAGCGCGCAGAGAAGGATTATAATATTGTATAGGAAGGTGAGTTTGGGTCGTATTAGTCGGATTCTGAAGATCGATCATGAATGTAGGTCGTATATCATTTTCTAGAAGCTCGAGTATGCCGATCGAGCGAATCATCTGCAGGTTGCTCGGTATCGCAATGCTGTCTGGGCTCGTCGAGGATCCGGAAATGTCTATCGAAGACGCCAGGCTCCCAGGAGTGCTCCCAGAAAGCGCCGGACTGACGGTGCTGACGCTAGCCCGGGGAAGCTTGAGAGTTGTCACGGATTCTTGCGAATCCTCGCCGATGGGAGCTAGCATGCCGGCTGCGAGATCTGACGTTGAATCTACCGAAGGTCGGCTTGTATGGCGCACCGGGGAGTTCGAAAAGAATAGCGGCGAGAACAAAGTCTCACGCATGGCCCGCACTGAGGCTCTGGTAAGAGGAGCCGCGGCCGACGCCGGAATTTCGAATTTCCTGGGAGGTGAAGTGCCTGTCCGGGCCTTCTTAGACGGAGCGGGTGTCATGTCGGAGTCGAGCTGGGCAGCGCGGGAGGGCCGCTTGCCAAGTATATATAGCGGTGGAACCGAGGCTGCAGTGCCGGGCCGGGTGAAGCGGTGCTTTTGCAATGATGAAGCGCCGGCAGGCACACCGGGGGAGGCGGCGTTTGGTTGGTTGGATGCAACAGACGGCACCGGTTGGCCGGAAAGTAAATCAGTAGACGGTAGGCATGATCCAGAGAGAGGTGAAGAGTAGCGCCTCGGACAAGGACCAGGTGGGCGACTTGAGGCGCTGATAGTTTGGGCAGTATTGGCAGCTGTGGTGGAGGCGGCGCACCAGTCAGAGGCAGTGAGAGCGGCAAGGCCGGGTGAAGCTATCACTGGTGCGTCGGTGCCGTTGGGCGAAGGTCGTTGGGACGAAGCTGAAACGCTTTCGGCGGGGGAGCATGAGGTCGAATGTGCGGCGGGAGAAACTGGGGAGTCCTCGGCTCTATGCATCAAGTTTTTGTTTTAATTTGAAAATTTGCAAAATGGCGTCTGCGTCTTTGGAGAAAGACGGCGGTCGACAAGGCGCAAGTAGAGAGGTTGTGGTCCGCAGTGGGGGGAGGGGAATGGGTTGCTGGAGCCCAAGTCGCAATCTGGGTGTCTTGGAGAGGAAAAGAACCGGCCAGCGAAAGCTAGCGAAAGCGATAGAGCAATCGACTTGCTAATAATGCGTGGAAATATTGTTTGGCTGCGGTGCGCGTGGCTTGAGGGGGGCTCCCGGGTCTGGGCCTTGGCCTGGGTCTGGACCTTTGATCCAGGTGGTAGGGGACAACAGCGGAAGATCGTGGAGGGATGTCAGCGCGGTGGATATGCGAGATGTCCAGGGCAGGATTGGTAATAATAAGGCGACAGCTGGCGCAAAACACCAGAGAGACGTAAACATGTAATATCTGTGGACGACTGACTGCCCAGGCAAGACGAAGCAGTGTGTATGTAAATGCGTACGTGTTGGGCGGCGGTGGTACGGAGCGTGGCCGAGACAGCAAGGCTGCCGACTGAGAGACGTTCGAGGCCTCTGGGCGTGACTCTTTGTCCGTGCCTGTCGGTTGACGAGCAACTACTTGCCGCAGGGTGTCGTGCAGAGTGGGCTTCAACAAGTCGTACAGGGAAGAAGGAAAAGACACGGCCGTGGTTGCAGCCGTCACAGTCACAGCCGTTCTGGGCGCCTCTAGCATGGCCAGGCCGTTTCGGCAGCAGGCGGACGGGGAGACAGCGGCGATGCAGCTAATGCTGTAGCAGGCGAGGTAGTTTCGGTGGCCTGGAGTCTGGACTCTGCTGCAGAAAGCTTGCGGACCGGGGGTCTCGGTCTCGGGAGGCCTGGCAAGCCCAGGTACATGCAAACAACACAACGGTCTGGCGTGAGAGCTAGCTAGGCCTCATGAGTGGTCCGCGGCAGGCTGGAGGGTCAGCGACATGTCTCGCCTGGGAGCCTGATCTCGGAGATGGTGGGTTTGTCAACCGTGGTCCGTGGGTTGGGATAGGGAGACTGCGTTTTGTTGAATCTGTCTATCCGTAGATGAAGGCATCACGTCGGATTTTGGCCGGGCCAGATGACGACCATAGCTGCCAGCTGCCAGTCTGCCGGCCAGTTAATCCATCTCGCTTATCTGAGCAGCGTCTGCCAGCTGGCAGCCTGGCACTCCAACTCTGCCTGTATAGATATATTCATCAGAAGGCCGCATTATACTCTTGCTGCAGGCGGCACACGACAAGCCCGGAGATGAAAAAATCATCCCCAACAGAGAGACAACTATGCCAGCACCTTTTACGCCACGCATCGAGGCTTCCTGCATCCGCTATGAACTCCTGCTGCGGACATGCTGCGTCCCCGGTCCGGAGATGCAAGCGAAATGTGACGAGCCCAGGATGCACAGCAGTGCGGGTGGCAGGGGGTGACAGGGGACGCTACTACAGCTACAGAAGCAAACGAAGATCCTATCGATTTTCAGGTTCGGCATATCTGCTTTGTTTTTCTTTTCGTGGTACGTTTCTTTTTCTGATTCATCGCTTGTCCCATTCGGAAATTTTACTTGCAAACAGCTGTCGCGCATCTGGCTGCCTGCCGCACCAGCCAAGTGATGGTGGATCAGAGGCGCACCCACTCGCGGTGTCGCGCTGCGGGTATCAATCTCAGTGTCTTGGTACTATTCATGCCTGCTACCTAACATTCTGCGACAGTCATCTACCCGGATCAGAATCAGAGTACCTATCTGTACATACATGCTGTGTTGGCATCGTCTCCTCTGACCTTTCGATCTCGACCACCCACCTCCTGCCAGCTCCGATGCCAATTCCCCCCAGATCATTCGAACCAGTCATTGATCACCGTCCCCCTGTTGCCGACGCATAATTTCCTCGTCCAAACACAGAACAAAAGGTGTGCCACCACGCCACGACATGCCAGGGGGTCAGAGGACTTGTCCTTCAGCCGTTGCGCCACCGTGCCGAGGCGGATGGATGCCTCTCTCCACCATGGACCAGTCCAGACCGCCAGCAAACTGTACCCAGCAAATTTTGCCTGACGAGACACTGCGACGTCTCGCCTGCTGATCGCGGTCTGGTCTGGCCATCGTGCCTCCGACTTGTTTGCCTCGTGGCCTGATGCCAGGGCCGACAATGTTTCTTTCACCTGGTTATTAATTCGCCTGGTTGACTGCCGTTCTAGAAGCGGACCCTTTTCTGCACGCCGATCCGCTTACCCTAGCTGGCTGCATAATAACCGTGATGATCGACTAACTTTCAAACTATCGGCATCGAATGCCGCAGGAACGTTCTAGCCTTCAATGGCGAGCAGATTTCGCTGATTCAAGGCACTATCCGACGAGCCACCACGCAGCTTTAACTGCGCTCTGCCAGATGAGGATGACGGATACAGGGTAGCTGCAGTCGTCTTGCATCGCCAACCGATTTGCGACACCAGCGCCACGATGTAGAGTTTTTATCTAGAGAGCGCGTCAGTAGGCCAGTGGCCTGGTCTTGGCCTTCTTTATCTCTTAGTTTGTATCAAACCTGCAGTGGTGGATTTCCCAGCGCCGCATCTCTTCTTCCGGACATCCCGTGAAAATCTCCCAAATAGACATCACCAAATGATCAAACATGAAAAGCACGACACCCGTGATGAACTCCAGCAAGCCCACCGGGAATATACATGGACAATACTGACAGAGAAAGACACAGCTTACCCAAAAAAAAAAAAAAAAAAACAAAAA